>JAUEPT010000153.1:0-79591 GCA_030435635.1 Armillaria borealis
GACAAAGAAAACAGATATGAGACTCAATATTGTTTTCATCTTCCTAACAAGGTTTCTGGATCTCAGATCTGCAAGTAAATGTGGTCATCAGATGTGCGATGAGCCCAGAAATACTCTCATTATAAAGAAGGCCAAATTATTATTCAATCCTTGTAAGTTGTGGCAATCTTTCAACAACTCTTCTCTCTCTTGTTGTAGAATCAAGTTCTTGTGCCTGAATACACACAAGCTCTTCAGTGGATCATGGTAGTAACACTCATTGCTGTGGCTTTTGATAAAAGCTGAGAGTTTCTTCTGCTCAAACTTCTACACACTTTCTCACTACTCTTCTTTATTGTCAAATTGTCCCAGCAGGTACAGACATCCTGATACATTTGTATCCTATATGATTTATCTAACAGAAAATAACTACAAGTTGCACTATATCTTAGCATCAGATTCATCCTGTTCAAAATGTATAGTGAACAATTATTGGCATCAAGCAAGGATAGTAGTAGAAGTCCTTTTAGCAATGGACTGTGACACCAATGAATCCATTGAGGCCACTTCCATGCTCATTTGGGCTATTGACAACTTCTTTAGCCTCCCATCTGACAATCTCCTCCTGATTACCCAGTATATGCTGCTTGATTTGGCTGTGGTACCTAGCAAGGTGTATGCTCCATCTGGTATGAGATGCTGATGGCTGGCAGTGATCTCAAAACTACACTCCATTCTGGTGTAGTCTTTAACAACAAGCTGCCCAACTCTATAGTGCCTTCCCCCCAAGTCTAACTTCTTGGCATAGTTGACAAACTCCTGAGCAAACCTCTCTGCAAACCTCTCTGCAGCACCCCTCTCAGCCCTCACCTCAGCATCCCACCTAGCATCCCACCTAACATCCCACTCAGCATCTCACTCAGCACCCCACTTATGCATCTCAGCATGCCACTGAGCATGCCACTTAGCAGCCTCAGCATGCCTCTCAGCATGATGCTCAGCACGCTCCTTCTCAGCACTCTCAAAAAACCTTTTAAAACACCTCTTAAAACACCTCTCAAAAACTCCATTCCCAAAAGATAGGCTTCTGGCCCAACCCCATGGCCCAACCCCTGGGCCAACTCCTGGGCCCACTTCTGGCCTGACTTGTTGGCTGACTCCTTGGCTGACTCAACCAGCTCCTTCTTAAACTCTTTGGCAAACTCCTTGGCAAACTCCTTGGCAGACTTGACATACTTGGCCAATGTCTTCATGTCAAACTCCTCTGACATGTCAAACTCCTTGGCAAACTCCTCCAGCAAGTCATGCACCCTAAACAATCCTTGGACAAAGGCCTCTTCAATGATGTATCTATTGTAGTATGCATTGGCATCTGTCTTACCATCCTGATTCCAGCAACCAATCTGAAGATTTGAATGGTGCTGCCCATGAGGTATCACTGTCATGACCTGCCTCCATGATGGTCACCAAGCTTTGGTTCCATCACCAGGTTTGGGATACAGGAAGAGCAAATCCCACTGGCACTGGTGTGCTGCCACATCCACCAGCAATGACCATGCATCCTCCTCAGACTGCTCTCCATAGTATGCTGGTATAGAGTCTGAATGCAGAAGGTATGCCATGCCTGCAACTTTGTCTACAGGGTTTGTCAACATCTGCTCCTGCATCTGTGATAGCACATCATACACATGATGCTGGCCATTTTTCCTATATAGCCATGACAGTTTTTCCTCAAAGCTGACCTGTAGAACTTCATTGCCAGTGTCTCCACCAATAACCATATGCTTGTCGATCTCCTGCAGGGTCCATGCATGCTTGAACCAACACTGGTCATCCTCAGAGTAATAAGCCTCTTGATTCAAAGGCCATCCCAGGCCATTTATATAGCACACAACTTTATCAGCTCTGGCATACATGGATCCAATGGTGGGCACATCCACCTTCCACTCTTCCACATGTAGATCCTCCATTGGCCCACCTTGCTGTCTCAGACACAGCACATCCAACCAGACATACTCTGCTCCCAGATTGAGCATCTCAATCCAGATGTTATCCAGGCTGGTGTGTTCAGGAATTGGTATGGGCCATTCATGTTCATTGATGGCTGTTGACATGTCCTCATGAAAACATTTGTCCATCCAAGCATGTGATATCGCCCATGGCCTTTGTCAGGCGATGCACCATGGCACCACCTGATTACTATACAAATCCCATACATGTCGAGGCAGTACACATGGGTAGATGATTATGTCATTGACAAGTATATCTTCCAGCATCCGTTGGTACTGCACTTTGCGCTCACGTAAATCATCTACCGTGGTGGTCAAGTTGCTGTACCAAAACGGGTGGAGACGAGTGTATGCGGTGCCAAAGTCATATTCCTTCAAGATGCAGTCCCCAAGAACAGAGTGTATGCCCGCAGTGCTGGGAGTGTATGATGTGCTGAGGATGGTGTTGAGCTGATCCAAGAATTCTTGAATGGAGAGTAAAGTACAAGGAGTGTTGGCGAGAGCGGATGGTATGACGGTGTCACACCTGCAGCATGTCTAAGCATGTAATTTTGTGAAAATCAATAAATTACCTTTAGGCACCGTGTAAGCTTAGCGAGCTTGCTGACAGTGCAAGTGGCACGAGAAGGAGCAAGGTCACTGAGTCAGAATACCCTTCTGTCAGAAAAAGAAGCCATGGAATTAAAACATAGGACTTCATCGCTGCACTGTACCTCACAGGCAT
Source organism: Armillaria borealis (assembly GCA_030435635.1). Taxonomy (NCBI): domain Eukaryota; kingdom Fungi; phylum Basidiomycota; class Agaricomycetes; order Agaricales; family Physalacriaceae; genus Armillaria; species Armillaria borealis. The sequence continues at coordinate 2,713 of JAUEPT010000153.1, forward strand.
GCACGGCAAGAAGGCCGACTTAGCGAGCTCGCTTGCAATAACATCCATTGACAGTGGGGATTCAGACTTGATGGGATGCGCTTGCACTCAGACCAAAGCTAATTTAGATAACTACGCGCCGGTGATTAATGACGCATAGGCCCTGGAGATCTGGAGAAGCAATACCACGCGAGAGATAATCAAGAGAACCACTGGGCATGGTCTGGAAATGGATATTGACCGATGAGATTAGCGAGCGGACCAGAATTCCGATGCGTCTCTTGGTTACCGTGTCTAGACTATGACGCTGTCACCTTCGGAGCAGAACAGAGAACCCAGAATGATGTGTGATTGATGATCGTGCATTATACAGCTATTGAGTGTTAGCCTGCAGGCAGCCACTGCTGTCAGGCGAGCGATGTCAGCACCGCCCAGTCCTTTGAGACTACCAAACAGAGAGAAAGCGGCGCTCTGCCAAGAGAGCTGTGACATTTCGGACGAGGGATTATCGGCCGATGCAAAAAGTATTTTACTAATAACCAGTTTGTAACAATCATTCTCTCATAGTATAAGTAGGACAGATTTTCATGTATTAAAACAAGCTACCTACCCCCCACATACAGTAATAAAGTTTCAGTCTGAATCTGGACTTGTTGCGATGCGTAAGAGTTAGTAACTTCGAGTCTCGGCTACACCAGAGAGTTAGCGAGCTCACTAGAGAAATTGAAAACAGAGATACATTTTGGATACAAAACTTCGGTTTTACTTGAGAAATGAACGAGACCCACGTCAGTGAAGCTGCGCTCGGCTCTAGAGAAAAACTGAGAAAACATCTGAGAAAAACTCTGTTCCATATTTCTGGTTCAGTAGTATAAGAGAGAATTGGGTTGTGAAAGCCTCTGTGTAGGCTTTGAAGGAGATTTATGAGGGAATCAGCCAGATTGAGCTGTTCTAGCAGTTGCATGAAGTGTGACAGGTGTGCGCAGTTGGACCTCGCAGCACTGTTGTTAGAGCGAGCGCACTGTGTGTGAGGACTCATGGGGACGTTTAACAAGAGATTTGCGTACTGTGTTTTGAGAGCACCGAGGGCCTCTAGCGTGATGAGTTTGGGATTCAGGCTTAGCGAACTAAGAGAGAAGGCGAAGACGTGCACAGTAGAACCTAGCGGCGCTTCGTACTTAGCGAGCTCACTGAACGAATTCAGTCATTTTGTGGATCTGTGTATCCATGTGTATTTTCTATTGAAATATCACTTGCCTTGAGGGTTGCGTGGTTTGCCGTGCTCTCTTGTAAAAGCTTTGAGGAGATAGCAAAATTGAGATTTGCTTGACAATTGTACACGGTCGCGTTGCATTAGTTAGCGAACTCGCTAAAATATATTGAGATACTGTCAGGGCGCAAGTAGAATTAAATTCCTTGCTCCCTTCCGCACTTATAGAGATTGTGTGTGTGTTAGTGGGATTGAGTAGTGGTTTAGAGTGTTGTTCACGCTAGGCCACTCTTAGTTTCACGAGTGCCCGTAACCAGCCTCATCAACGGGTTTCTTTCCAGTGTACAATTGTTGTTTCGGCACTGGACCAGATGCTTCAAGCTGTTCCGTCAAACTGGGAGAGGATATGGTGACTTCAGGAACACTCTTATGCTTGAGGAGTGCCTGCGTTCTTTGCTATACACTATACATTATTTATTGTATGTCTTTTGATGGTTTTACATGCTTACCTCTTCATCGCTGTCATTCATGAGAATAACATCATCATAATAGCACTGAAACTATTCATCCCTATCCATTTTCAGTATCCCTGGTCATAACCAGAATAAGAACATGAAATATTGAAGGTAACACAAGCACGTACTATGGCAAGTTCAGGAAGTTGATGGGGGTGCAGTACCAAGGTGTGATTGCAGCAAAGCTGTACTCCCCAAAGGATTAGGCTGCCATTCCCACGAAGCGAAGCCAGTGCCATCCAGACACCCTCATCAGAAATCTGTTAGGCTCTGCCTGACACGTGACCTTATTAATGTAAGGCGTAATAGAGCTGACTCATGTTCGGTCAATCACTCGTATTAGCGCTTAGTCAATTGGTGCTAATCGCGGTATTGGCAAAGTAAGATAAACTTTAGTTCGAGACTAAGGATATACAGTCGAGAACTATACTACTTATATACTAAACGTCGTATACTAAGAATAGATGAATGTCCGTGGTTACCAGCAAGGTAACGGTTCAGTCAAACGTAAGAGAAGTCGTGCTGGGCGAGCGAGTATCGCGAGCCGCAGTAAAGGAACTGAAGTCGTCCGATATAAACGTGGTGACCATGACGCGGTCCGGTCCGGTATCCATAGATAAGCGATGAGCGCCGAAGATAAGATATGATTAGATAGGCGCTCAAGAGATAAGATAAGGAAAATGGAAAAATCGTAACATTACCCTCTCGTTAAGGCAGGCGTCCCGACTGCCTAGGGCTCTTCTTCTGTATCGAGTTGAGAGTCGTATTGAGCGTTCCAATACTCCTCTAGGTATTTCTCCCAGAGGGTGACGTCGGGATTTAGAACCCATTTCTGAGTCCCGTCTTCACGCTGAGCGAGGTATCGTACGTCTCCGTCAGGTGTGTACTCGTGATCGAGCACCATTGCGAGGGGAGAGCGAGGTTTCGTTACGATTTCTCATATGGCCTGGCCTTGCTTTCGCTTGGCCTTCTTCTCGTAGTCGGCAATCGCTTCTTTTGCGTTGCCCATGTCTATCTCGTGAACCCAAGAGTTGTGCTCCCGTGTCCAGCCGACCCACTTGATGAAATAGTGGATAACCGTCTTCGAGGGTTGTCCGCGTCGTCCTCGTACTTTGGTCGACTTGGAGTCGAGGATCTCCTCGATCTCGTACTGTTCTTCGTTTTCGATAAGATCCGGAGGAGGCGGCGGCGGTTGTTCCTGATTAGGGAACGACGGTGGGACGTACGGGGTTAGAAGCTTCTCGTTGAAGCGCGGGTGGATCTTCCAATGCGGCGGGAGTCGTAGTTTGTACGCAGACGCGCCGGCTTTGTCGATGATCTCGAAGGGACCAACTCTTTTGTCGTCGAGCTTCTTCTTTGGTCGGGGAAGGTGAAGATTCGTAGAGTCGAGCCATACGCGATCTCCAGGCTGGTAGTCAACTGCACTCCTTCTGTGCTTGTCGGCTTGCTTCTTCATCCGCCCTGCGGCGGCTTCTAGCGCTTCTTCGGTTTCCTTATGGATCTTGGCCATCGTGTCAGAGAAGTCGGTAGCGGCGGGTACTTCGGAATTGGGAGTGCGCGGGGAGTCGGGGAGGATTCGGGGATTTCTGCCGTACATGACCATGAACGGGCTTTTACCGGTTGCTGAGTGAACGCGATTGTTGTGCGCGAACTCGGCGATAGGGAGCCAGTCGGCCCAGTCGTCTTGTTGATGATTGATGAAGATCCGAAGATACTTCTCAATTTCCTGGTTGACTCGTTCTGTCTGTCTGTCGGTCTGCGGGTGGAACGCGGTACTGGCGTTCTGCTTGATGTCGAGCATTCGGTAAAGTTCGGTCATGAACTTGGAGACAAACTGGGGACCTCGGTCAGATATGACGACCTTGGGCATACCATGTCGTGCGTATACGTGGTCGCGAAGAATACGAGCCCATCCCTCGGCAGAGAGGTCCTTGTTGCAAGGGACGAAGATGACGCCCTTTGAGAATCGGTCTACTACTACCAGTAGCGCATCGTATCCGTTGGACTCCGGAAGTCCTGTGATCATGTCGACGGAGATGTGAGTCCATGGCTCCGTGGGAATAGCGTTCGGGTGGAGAGGCGCTGCCTTGGCTTGATTGCTAGACTTGGTCCTTTGGCAAGTTTCGCAGCCGGCAATATACGCCTCGACGTCTTTCTTCAGCTTCGGCCACCAGTACTCGCGAAGGACGAGTTCACTGGTCTTGGCTACTCCAGGATGTCCGGCGGTGATGTGGTCGTGGCTGCGAGCGATGATCTCGCCTCGAACAGCCCGATGTTGCGGTACATAGATACGGTCTTGGTAATACAAGATCCCGTCCTTCTCTGTGATTCCGCGTTCGTGTTCGAGGGACGTGGCAATGCCCTTGTCCCAGAGCTCCTTCTGCCGTGTTACCTCCATGACTCGGGAGTTGGCGTCGGCTGTCGTGGGCATGATCATGGCCCGGAAGTGTTCGGGAGACAATACTACGATGTCGCCGTTGTCGTCTTCGCCTTGGTCATGGTCGACGCGGCGACTGAGAAGATCCGCCTTGACGTTGGCGGTGCCGGGTTTGTGCTTGAGCACGAAGTGGTATTCCGCCAACTCCGTTACCCAGCGCGCTTGTCGTCGGTTCAACTTCTGCGGTTTGCGGAAGTACTGAAGGTTCTGGTGATCCAGTCCAGATTTCTACGTCCTGTGCCGCGCCCATGAGGTAATGGCGCCATTCGCTGAGCGCGAGCATGATTGCTAGCAACTCCTTGTCGTAGATTTCGTAGTTGCGCTCGGTCTGGGTGAGCGCCTTGGACATGAAGGCTACGGGTCTCCACTTGCCGTCCTGTTCCTGGCTGAGTACAGCGCTGATGGCTCCGTTACTCGCGTCTGCTTCTACTCTGAAGCGCCCGTCTTTGTTCGGGATGGCGAGGATGACGTCCTCAGCCATCTGCTTCTTCAACTGTTGGAACGCCTGGTTCTGCGCTGCGCCCCATACCCATTCGGCCTTGCCTGTGAGCTGCGTCAAGGCACGTACCACCTTCGAGTAGTTCTTGATGAACTTTCGGTAGAAGTTGGTAAATCCGAGGAACGATTGTAGTTCCTTTTTCTTCGTCGGCGTCGGCCATTCTGCTATGCCGGCGAGCTTGACTGGGTCCATGCGGACCGAGCCTTCACTGATGATGACTCCGAGATACTCTGTCTCGAGGACCTCGAACTCGCACTTCTCTGCTTTGAGGAACAACTTGTTCTCGCGCAGACGCTGAAGTACTCGTTGTACGATGCGTCGGTGTTCGTCGAGATCCTTGGTGAAGATCAGGATGTCGTCGAGGTAGATCGTGACTTTCCCTTCAGAGATGAGATCCTTGAAGATGTCGTTCATCATCCATTGGAAAGTCGCGGGCGAGTTAGTGAGCCCGAAGAACATGACTGTTGGTTCAAACAGTCCTCGGTTCGTGCGGAAGGCGGCTTTTTCCTCATCCCCCTCCTTTATCCTGACGTTGTTGTATCCCCAACGAACGTCGAGCTTCAAAAAGTACTTGGCTCCCTGGAGTTTGTCGATGAGCTCTGAGATGAGCAGGAGCGGGTATCGGTTCTTGATCGTCATTTCGTTCAGCTTGCGATAGTCCTGAACGGGACGCAGCGAACCGTCCTTCTTCTTGACAAAGAAGAACGGTGAAGCGAAAGGAGATTTGGAATCGCGAATGCGACCAGACTCCAGGTTTTCATCTAGGAACTTGTCGAGCTGTTCCTGTTCGTTTCGGTTCAAGGGGTATACCTTGCAGTCGAGCGTTGACTTGGCGTTCGGGATTAGCTCGATGGCGTGGTCCCATGGCTTTCGCTCGGGGAGTTCATCAAAGTTCTCTTTCGAGAACAGATCGTGGAAGGAGCGGTAGTCAGATGGTACCATCTCCTCGAAGGTCTTCTGGGGTTTCTCTGCATTAGCAGCGGCGGCGAGGTCGTTGGCGTGATGCACGGCGTGGATCTCGTACTCTTCTTCCATGTTGACGGCGAGAATATGGTCACCGTCTTCGAGTTCTTCATCCCAGGGATCGTCGGGATCTGCGTCGGGGAGCGGGAATGGGTTCTTGACGCATTGACAACGTCCGAATAGGATGGTTCCCGTCTTCCAGTTGACCGTCGGGTTATGACGTTTCAACCAATCGTGTCCAAGGTACAAATCTCTGGACCCCAAGTCTGTGACGGCGAAGTCGATACGTTCGCTGTGGTCACCAATCTTCATGCGGCATTCCACATACTCGGTGATGTCGCCCGCCGCGTTGCGGGTTCCGTCGGCGTTGTAGACGCGTACTGGCGTGGCTACCTTTCGGGTGTCAAGTCGATGTTCCTTGACGTATCGTCGGTTGATGGCGCTGGAAGTGCAGCCGCTGTCTAGCAACCCTCTCGTTAGGAGAGTCTCCGTTCCTGTACAGGGGTTCAGCTGGACGTCGATCGTGAAGTCCCTTTCACTGGATCGTGCCCTCCGAATGTAGAGAGGCGGTTCGCGGAGCTGGTAAAGCTGCTCCCAGGCTGTCTCTCCTCCGAGGCATAGTGTGGCGAGGAGTTCGGGGGTAAGTTCGGGTGTGCGGTCCTTGTGCGTCCACACGAAGAGTGCAGCACAGGCGGCGTTGTCGTTTCAGTGCTTCGCGGATGGCGCGGAGCGTCCAGTCTACCTCGAAAGGCTTGAACCACCGACCCTCATCTGCGGGAGGGGCTCGGGGCTCTGTCGTTGGTGTCGTTTGCGCTTTGACGATAGTCGGGGCACTTTCTTTGGCGAGCCAAATCTGGAACGCCGTGTCGTCGTCTTCGTCGGGAACTTCGATGATAGTTACCTGGGGCCCCCTTTTTACCGCCTGGGCGCTAGCAGCTTCCTCCTGCGGCAATGATGGCACCTTCGCCCTTCCCTGTTCCTTCAGGGGCGGGATGCTACGGTCCCGGTCAGAGTGTATCAGACGACCGTCCCCTATGTCGAAGAGTCGATCGGGAACGGAGGGGCGAGCTTGAACCGCGAACGCGGGATTACCAGTTTCAGCCCCTGATTCGTCAGTCTTAACAGCGGCCTGCCTTTTTATCCCCATCCCGGGGCGAACAACAGCCCTCGCACTCATCGGAGTTATGGCTCGTGTCTTCTTGGCGTCCCGCGACAAGGGAATTCTCCCTTCAATCAGCATTCGACGGTCGTCTTATCGGCCCATCCGTCATGCGGGGCAAGCTCGCATTGTCGATGGGTGCTACTATGGTGGGCAGCTTATCGCCTGACTCTTTTGCCTGTTGCCTTGCGGCGCGTGGGCTACTCGAGCGGTGGTTAGCCTCAATGTCGGAGGCGTCGTGGGGTTTTGTGGCCGCGTCCCCGTCCTCGCTTGGAGAGGCGATTGAGGCCAAGTCGTCGTTGTCGTTGTCGGTGTCGTTGCCTTCTACCTGTAGTAAGGCGTATCTGTTGGATGATTCTAAAACTGGGGTGCTAGTTGTGCGGGAGACGTTAAAAGCGGTGAATTTCGGGGCGGGTATCGACGAATGCGTATGTAAAATGTGCGTTGTAAAACAAGTAGGATTGAATGGAGTACCTACGAAAGAAGAATGAGACCGTCCAGCGGAGCACGAGCGCGCACCAGTATGTAAGTCCTTGGCGGTACTAGGGGAATCGGACCCTAGACCGCTGCTGCTTTTACCTCTTCGACCACCTCCTCTACCTTGCTTTCCGTCACCGGTTCACTAACTTGTAGCGACCGGATATCTCGGAACTCCTTCTTCTTCGGGCAGTCCTTGCTGAGGTGACCGTGCTCCTTGCATCGGAAACACAGTCCTTTCGCCCTCATCGTCCCAATGTCCATGGGTATTCCTCCTCCCGCGTGCGTCGTCCATTTGCCGCTGGAATCGCGGCCGGCTCCACTGCTCGACGGTTTGTTTGTCGACGAACTTGTCGCGCCCCCTGCTGCTTTCACGTAGCTGCTGGGGGCGGTAGTGTTGCCCTTTTGGGGAGGTCGCTGATCGTGACTGATCCCGGCGCCTTGGTCGAAGGCCCACTTCTTTTGTCGCTCGTCGTACATGGCGCAAGCGCGCGCCTTCCATTCCGGGTACGTCTCGGGAATGTCCCGACCGAAGTCTGCGATGATCTTCGTGTATGAGTCGGGAAGTCCGATGCGTACGGCTTTGACGAGTACTCCTCTTTCGGTCTCGTCGCTTCGTCGGTTGGCTAACTTGGCCTCTCGTTCTAGCTCGTAGAAGTACTGAGTGGCAGGGAGTTTGCCCATCCTCAGTTCGAACATCTTTCGCTCGTGGATTGCCTCTGAGGCAGGATCCCGGAAGCGCTCTTCTACGAGGGTGACGAATTCGGTCCAGGTCAGGTACCGAAATCGTGCGGGGCGCGTGTGACTGGCCCAGAACTCGGGGCGTTTGTAGACCCACCAGTCCTTAGCCGCGCCGTCGAAGAGGGAAGTGGCGAAGGTCACGAACTGGGAGTCGTGGAGGAAATAGGAGGCGAAGGCCTCGAAGTAGGCGAGGCAGTCGCCTATGAACCGTTCTATGTCATCGTGCCCCCCTTTGAATGACTTCGGGGTCTGGATCATGATTGGCTTGATCCCGAGGTAGGCGGCGTCAGGTGGCGCTGTCCCTACCGGTTGGGGCTGAGGGAATTTCCTCCCTTTGCCAGGGGGAGGGCGTGGGATGGAGTAGCGGTCGTCTCGCTCGTGGAGCGGTCGCTGGGGATTGGGGACGAAGGGGCGACCTTGTGCGGGTCTTTTCCCGTTTGGATCGTCGGCGTCATCGTCATCGTCGTCGTCGTCAGGGGGAGGGATGTGGAATCCCCAGATCTTGTCGAAGCCGATGGCCTCGTCCTGGGCAGCCTCGTATTCCCTTCTGAGCTGCCTTGCCCGTGCCTGCTTCTCTTCTGACTTTCGTCTTGCCTCCTCTTTCCTTTCGGCGGCATTAGGTTGTGGCAGTTGGCTGGAGCCGCCTTGGTCGACGTCGATAGGGACGTCCTTGTTTGCGTCTCCTCATGCCTGGAGGAACGCTGTCCTTGGCCCGCGGTATGTTGCAGGGTATCTTGGGTTGCCGGGTGCTCTTGGAGCCATTGGCCGGCCAAAGGCGTTGCGCGGGGGTGAGTCGGGGAGTCGGGGCGGGGAGGTGATGAAGGCGCCTCTACCTTGGGAGTCAGTGGTGTACTTACCGAACATTCCCCCGGTCTCGTCCTCAAATCTGGTGGGGACTGTCCAGGTCTGGTCGGTCTCCCAGGTCCCTTGCAAGTACGAGGAGGACGGCGGCGAATGCCAACTGTTCGTCGACAGTCCTTGGGCGTAGCCCGTGTAGTCGGTGCCCTGCGGCGGGCGGGTATAGACTCCGGTCGCGGTTTGCGATCGCGCGGGTCTCGGGGGTGATGCTGTTGTCCTCGGGATGGAGAAGACGATGGTCTCGCTCTCGGGCGAGGTATTCCTCCATCGTTGGTCGGGGAGGGGGGTTGTGGTTTGGCGACCGTAGTACGACGTCTCGCCATCTAATTTCCCAGGCTGCTGTGCGCTGGGGACCGAGGAGGTCTCGATCGACGTCGGCCAGGTTTGGCCAGTCGTAGTCCCCTCCAAACTCATTGAGGGGATCATTTCGGTTGCGGGGTTCGGGGACGTTGGAGATAGGGACCTCGACAGCAGTCGAGGAGTCTGATAATGGCTGCTCTCGCTCCCGGGCGAGGGCGACCTGATTGTCTCTGTCTCGCTGCTCGAAGAGCTCGGCGAGACCGTCCAGGGAACCGGCGTTGCTGGACGAGTTGTCAGACGGAAACCTTCCTGCTGTGATGAAGGGTCGTCGAAGGTGGGGCGGGACGTAGGCCCGGCTGGGGAAGGGGTCTCCATGTCGGGGACGAGGATGGGCATCTGGTACCCGGGGACGTGGTGCTGCTGCCACGAGTATCCGCTCGGGGCGACGGGGAAAGGGGCGCTCACCTGGTCTTGGGAGCGGTTCGTAGAGGTGTTCGTAAGGTGGGGCGGGATCTGGGGTTCGTAGAAACTCCCGGAGGAGGGCGCCGTGTTCCTCGGCGGAGGTTGGGCGAGCATCCTGGCTGCCGCTGGGGCCAGGCGTTGGACTTCGTGGGATCTGCTGCCTTGGTTCCTCCCTATGCGGAGGGAACTCGGGCGAGGAGGGAGCGGGGGCGGTGGGAGGTTGGATCGATCGTCGACGAGCGTGTTCTCGTCCGGGCTCAAATCCCGTGGCGCGGCGTATCTGTTGCGGGGCGTCGGGGTCTGGGGCCCATCTTGCGGCGTATGGGGGAACATAGTCGGCTGGGAGGAAGGGGTATTGTCATGGGGCGCGGTGTCGTCGAGCGCCTAGGATGCAGTGAAGGTTGTCTTCGTAGGCTAGGGCTAATAGCCCTATGAAAAGAGAAAGTAAGAGTGCTCCTCCTACTGCGGTGGTGACGGTGATGGTGTACTGGTTTTCGTTCATGGGGTGGGGTCCTCTTGGTCGTAGTGGATACGGAGGAAGAGGAGAGGAAGTCTCGAACTAATTGTTAGGCTCTGCCTGACACGTGACCTTATTAACGTAAGGCGTAATAGAGCTGACTCGTGTTCGGTCAATCACTCGTATTAGCGCTTAGTCAATTGGTGCTAATTGCGGTATTGGCAAAGTAAGATAAACTTTAGTTCGAGACTAAGGATATACAGTCGAGAACTATACTACTTATATACTAAACGTCGTATACTAAGAATAGATGAATGTCCGTGGTTACCGCAAGGTAACGGTTCGTCAAACGTAAGAGAAGTCATGCTGGGCGAGCGAGTATCGCGAGCCGCAGTAAAGGAACTGAAGTCGTCCGATATAAACGTGGTGACCATGACGCGGTCCGGTCCGGTATCCGTAGATAAGCGATGAGCGCCGAAGATAAGATATGATTAGATAGGCGCTCGAGAGATAAGATAAGGAAAATGGAAAAATCGTAACAAAATCCCTGACAGGCACCTAGGAAGTCGGTTCTGACCTGACAGGCTATTGCTGAAATTTTCAGGCAGTCAGGCAAGTACTCAGAGAAATATTAACTTGAAAAAGAATTCAACATGCATCTTACCCTCAGCAGACTTGAATCTCATGCAGCAGGGTGCCCGTCGAAGAGAAGGAGTTTCCGCTAATTCGGTCTGTCTTCTGACTGACTAGAGAACATTTCTATTTTCGTCTGTGTCATGTTCTCTCTTATTTAGTCTTTATTTACTCTATGCTCCATCTACTATCTCGATTTTGTCCCTCGAATATTGGGACATAACCTTTTTTCTCCCAGGAAAGCAAGATGGAGTGACCTCATGGACAATGATATAAATTCAAAGAGGTTACAGGCATCGGTGAGGAGAAATGTCCCGGAGATGACAATAGAAAGTATGTGAGGTGACATTGGGAGAGAGGATGGTGGCACATGGGAGATGGACTAGAAAAAGGGGACATATTGGTTACAGGACTTGTAGAGAAAAGAATGATCAATGACTCGCCTGGAATGTCGATCCTGAAAACTCACGATTCTATGTCTTTCCTCTCCACTTCTCTGCTGTAGCAGCCCCCCGAGTGTCTTCACCATTGTCCTCACCGGAACCATGATGTAATATTGGACCGGACCGTCCCACTGATTGAATCCGAGGCTGGAGATAGGCATTGTTGTGTGAAGAGAAAACGTAGCAGGAGGAAAAGTTCTGACTCAAGGTCTCTGAGGGCGGGAGAGCCGAACATTGGTAGGAGGAGGATCTGTTGGAAGGTGTGTTAGCTATAGAGAAGCAAAATAACCATCAATAGCTCACCTTGGATGCACAAAGCATAACTGTCCCATATCAAAACACGTCTCGTACTAGCGGTTGTACATCCAAGTTACAGGTCACAAGTCACTTGAAGCATCTCCTACTGTCCAGACTCGCTGCTGTCCTTGCATCTCGCTCGCCTGAATTCGTAACATTGTCTTCGTGTAAATTCGGCACAAGATTTTTGAGGTGGAGGTTGTGCAAATGAGATTTCCATTATTGATGAAGAGATGAGGAGAAGGATACAGAAAGGGTTGTTGAGGCGAAGGTCGATGGTGGATGTTCAAGGAAGAGTCTCAGTCTATGCAATAGTTGATTGATCATCCAAGGTGAATATCACATGTATTCCGAGATGCATCCTTGTTTAATGGAGCATCGGCTAATTCAGTCCGTCTTCTGGCTAACTTATTTTTATGCTCTAAGTCACTTTTAGTTGCTCTTGCTTTTACCCTATGCTCCGTCTACCCATCTCGATCTATTCCTTAAAATACTGGGACATGACCTTGTTTCCCAGCAAGATTGGAAGACGCCATGGACGATCATGATGATACAAATCCAGAGACGGCTAGTTTAAAGCTCAGTGTTAGGATTTATGGCTCATCGCATCCACAATACTTGAGCAGAAACGAAAGGCATAGCATAACTCGGTCACCGATGTATTGGTCTGTCACAGCAAGATGCCAAGGTGAGAAACATCTATGATATGCTCTCTTTTCGTACAAATCAAACCAAAGTGCATTACAGAAATGTTTTATGAGGCTACTCTGATTGGTCTTGAGAAGGTCAAAGGAGCCAAATATATGGCAGCCACTTGAACTTTGGTAAATCAAGATAACTGAGGCCTGAGGGTGCCACTGAACTTACCACAGGACATCCAATCATCCAAACTGGTCAATGGTGCGTTCATACGTGTCGCTCAAGGGGATTCCAAAAAGTTAAAAAATACATAGGGTCGATTAAATTATTTCGGGCTTTCACTGGACCCTCCCTCCTTATCACATGATGATTATGACGTCACGTATACCATATAGAGTATGCTGGGGCAGCCGGAATCGGAATTAGCCGAGGATTCGGCAACATCAAGCTGTCATTGCGCCTCAATGCCAGTTTCATACTCTGTGGGCTTTTAGATAGATGAGGGACCTACATAACAATCCGGTATCATTCTGTCTTGAATAATGTGACAATAAATCACAATATACGTCGAAATATCACTTCCAGGCCAGCTTGGGCCAGCTCCAACTTAGCTGAGTGTAATATTGGTTGATTATCACTGTTCTGAGGTTATATTGGCTAAGATAATGAAGCACTGAATAAAGGTAAACATGTACAGGCCATTTTATACTATCTTGAACAGGAAAATATCGAAAATTTGAGAGGTCATATAAATTTTTTCGTGACCGGCATTTGACCCTCCCTCCCTACCCGGTGTTCCGGGCCGACATTCCGGCACCCCCTTGGTGTCGCTCCTTGTTGTCACAATTTTACTCTTTTACATGAAGCTGATAAGCGAACAGGGGTCGGAGACGACATTCTCGTTACATGTAGCTCTCATCCCGCGGGACCAAGCGGTTTTGATGATTCATATTCAGGTACGATAGCGAACCACTTTCGCCTGTTAGTGGCTCACAACTAGATTGGCTGATCGAAAGCTACCAATTTCAGCTTCTCAACGTCGATTTGGAAAGTTTCGACATCCGTACGAGCCTGAACTGGTATGTCCTGGGCCATTCCTTGATCGACTTTTCCTTACTATTTGTATACTTTACAGCTTTCTATCCCAATCGAGGGTATCAGTATAGCCTCCCCATTCATTGTGCTGTTAATGCTTCTGACCTTGGAATGCAGGAATTGATGTTCAGTACTAGCATTACATTGCGGGCTATGCTACTAAGCACGTTGATCGACTTAGCGATTGACGTGATACCAGCGTCTTTCGCAACAATTTACTCCCGTGCTGTAAAAGATACATTGTTCTTCTTTACAGCATCATACAGCAATACAATCAGCAGATCCTCACTCCACGGCCGCTTCTACACCTCGTGTTCCTCATCAGCACCAACTACACACCGCCATGAAGAGTCCCTTCCTCCTTTCCTTGCGTTTGAACTCTACCATTTACGCGAGCTTCCTCTCATGTTGAGCACTTCGATAACCCTCAAAGCTGCAGGGCTCATTGCTCTCGCAGACCTCTCCGCGATAAGCCCATAGCGAGGTACGAGCGAGGGCTTATCTTAGGATAAGATAAAGAAGCAGATGGCTATACCTTTAATTATTTACACGTGTAAATACGAAGAATCTGACAGCGACGCTGATGAGGCCTGTGCTTCGCTGTCGACCTCTTCACCATCTGCTTTGCCTTCGTGCCGCCCGTCTTCATTCTTTTTCACCCGCCCACCTGCTCCCTTCAGCGTTTGGTACAGCTGGATTCGGCCCTTCGCTCCCCGCAATCTGGTTCCCCAGACGCTCAAGACGTGGACCTGTTTCGCATCGGGATTTCGGACTCGGACTTAGCATCCAACTTGAACACTCTCACCCTTCCAAAATTGGCCTCGAGTCCGTGTTCACCTTCAAGTTCCCAACCGCGAACCTCTCTCAGGTCCCCGTCTTTCGACAAACCACCAGAATACATGTAAAACCGTATTCTAGTGTTTCCGCAGCATTCAGTACCAAGACAACTTGGTACAAGCCCTTTCTCCTCTGCCGCGCACTTATCTTATCCCACAGTCACACTGAGGACGGCGCTAGTCGGAGGAGCCTGCTTCCTCGATGTGCTTGTCCTGGTACCGGGCATGCATAAGCAACAGTGTGCTGATGAAATAAACCAGGGAGAATTTCCTACGACCGGCGCGATGACTAGCGGATACGTATTTCGCGTTGAAAACCCCGCTACTGTGAGCTACCTGCAGAGTATTGGCCAGACCGGACACCTCGTCACAGCCCGGGTGTCCCAAAGTCCTTCCCAAAACGCCGGTATATCCTTCCCAAAACACGTGGTCCAGTCGTTGTTCGTCGCCGGAATTCCCGCGACGATTCTGTACTTCCTATGTCCGATATCAACTATAACAGTGGTCGTGCTGCTATGCGTTATCGGGGATTGGTGGGGAGTTGGTGCGCTAGGAATGTTCGCTTCAGCCAGATTGATCAATGTGGTCGTCATTAAGCGGAGGAGCCAGCATGGATGGAAAGGTGCTATAGAGACTGGGGACGGGGATCTTCTCATCCTGCTGAGCCAGGATCATTGGGTGCGTTTGCAAGGGACGATAAACGATCTGAAGGCTGTAACGGCAGGCCAATGGCTGCGAGACCTTTCAGCTCCAGAGAACTTTTCTGTAACGTTCGCGACGATGCTGGTCTATTCATCCGCTATCCTCGCCTTCAATGCATCGATGGTGGGAAGCTTGCTTATTGCGTGCTTGCTACTTTGCTCTGTCGCCCTCTTAACCCTGTGCAATTCGTTGACTCGATGTTTGCAAATGTACGACTGTGTTGTGCGGAAGAAAGGAGAACCAGAGAAGTACAATCGGAGGCTGGACATGGCGGAAAAGCTGGTTTTCGAGAGTAAGAGGGACGATTGGGCTGTTGACATGGGTTTAGTTCATCCCAAGGTTGCTTCAACCCATCGACCCATCACTGTGTGATCAGTGAGTCAACCGTTGCAAATTGTGACGCAAAATAAATTGACCTATTGAGAAGGGCATAACCCTACAACATGACCTCCTCACTCGTGTCACTCCTCCTCTATCCGGTCGACTCTCGTATTTGCTATGGGAGAAAGATCGGTACTGTAATGATGGCCGGGATAAGTACACATTCTTCTACTATCGCGCTGTAGTAGACTCGTTAGAAGGAACCGATAGAAGTTGTGATGAGACTCACCAGTAGGGTGATGAATCAACCGTGGACCAGTCAGTCTTGATAGTCGTCACTCGAATCTGGGCTCATCACCAGCCATTTGAGCGGATCCGTGGCACCCTCGACGACCTGTAAACATAGCGTCAGCGAGAACAACGGAATTGGAAGATATGGCGCACCTTTCGGTACGCTATGCGAACAGCTGGGTAGGCGGTCATGCGTTTGAATCCTCAAGGCCTCAATCTCCATGCCGTGATCACCATCCCCTCCATCGCGACCCTTTTCGCTGTTCAAGCGTTTATTGACAGCTTAGCACAGTGGATGGTGGACCTTCCTGAGCAGAACATGTGAAAGCGTGTACAGCAGACTCGCTGGGACACGGTACGTTGTCTAGGCGCAAATTCAAAGATGTCGAGGGGGGAAAATCCATATGAAGAGATCAGAGAACAAGAGACGGGATGCTAGGTGAGCATGTTAACCAGAATGTGAAGACGAGCATCGACAACTCACCTTATATATTTGTGATGCCAAAAGCGAAAAAGCGAACCAAAAGACATCTCATGCAGGTATTGTACATCCAAGTACGGGTCACAGATGCCGTCCCGCATCTCGCTCGCCAGAACGACGCAAATTCGACACTTTGTTTCTGTCAACCAGGAGGAGACACGAGATACAAACTTGAGCGGATTGTTGGGAAGAACGAAATTGCTGACGTTCATTGGGTCTGTGTCGAACAGGAAGGCTTTGGCCCGGGAGTCACGACATTTGTCGTGGTCTCGTTCAGCTGCGTGATGCCTCTCGTCCAAGAGTTCATCGGTTGAAGAGCCTTCAGTTAGATGTCTTGATGGTGAAGGAGGTGCTGGTCAGAACTATTGTCAGATAGCTACAACGATAGGACGTACCTTTTTTTCCCTTGGCATTGGTTTCTCAGAATCCCTTCCGCCCACCACACAATGGAGAATCTTCTCTAGATCCTGTCAATGTATCCCTGTACTTTGTACCATGCTCAACATCGTCAACCATGAACTCGGAACAGCATCTCTGTCTGTGAGACGATCGAGCGTGTCCTGAGCAGTTGATCGCGTACTAGTTGGCCTGGTGTGCAACGATTTCTTTGCGGGTCTTCTCGTGAACTGAGTATCTTCGTCGGTGTATACTGGAGAACATCGTGCCATCCAAGCGAGGCTGTCAAGGGTGATGATGGTAAGAGTCAAAAGAACGTGGGAGCTGACACAGATCACACTATGCCCCCCCATCCACGTGTCATTCTAGTGAGCGACGTTGAGGGTGATATAGAAGCAAAGGAGGAGAATTAGATTGATGATACTACTGGCGTACAAAAAGTAAAGACTACAAAACGAGACGCGAAAAGTTAAAAGGTCTGAAGGAACTCGCGGTTCAAGAAGGAAAAAACCATGCAAGACCGTGAGCGCGTGAGCAGCCAAGGTACTCCCCGTTCCGAGGGCATGCACTGGTGCTTGAACAAGCGGAGCCTTTCCCCAAACCGAGAGTAGCTGTTGTATATGCCCAAAAGAATGGTTCTTGATGATGACGCGCTAGAATCAAAGGACGTCAGTCTGAGAAGACCCAGGGGAGATAAACGACGTACCATACACAAAGAACCACAGGACGTCGAACACCACATCCATGCCATCCGTCTCTTCATTCAGCTGCACGAGATGAACCTGAAGGACAGCGTCGAGTTCAGCCATCCACATCTTGAAGGTCGGCTTTATTACTCAGAAATCGTCGATAGCACATGGATCCTGGTCCAATTTCAGTGGAAAAAGGGAGCTGAAGCCATTGTGGATGGCGTAGATGTGTCGCAAATCATAATCGTCCTAACTCGCCTATGTTGGGGCTCTTGTCTATTAAACTCAGGGATGGCGCGCAGCCTGATGATCTTGCACGTCGGGATATCACTCGTAACACTCTGATTAAAGGGAAACACGTCGTTCACGCCCCTAGGCATCAGTTAGAGGTCTGGTTCGCTTCCCCGGAGAAGAAAAGGCTCTGCTCCCAGACATGCGCTTGCGAAAATTGTAGTAGACACTAACATGGGAGCAGGGTTCTTTTAAGTGTCGCTCTGCCACTAGGGTGTTGGCATCATTCATATTCCTTCGAGACGGGGTCAAACTTGACCTATTTCCAGTCGCAGAAGGACGCGCTGGCTTGCGATTCCCAGATCAATGCATGAAAGTTGTAGTGCAGAAGGGGAGCGCAGGCCGTGTAGCACGTCGAATAATCGTCATGAACTCGTTGATTCAATAGAATTCTGTCTTATTTTCTTCATGCATTCGAGTGAGTCAATATCTAAGGACGACGTCAAATAGTTTCAAGGGGGACACGGTAGGGAAGAGACTGACCCTCGAGTCGCTGGATTATTCCTATCCTGGTACGTAGCTGAATGTCCTTGACTGAGCTGAAGTCCCGATGTCTATGCGGCTACGGTGTGAAGGAGTGAATGGTTCGCCGCTCAGCCTGCAGTGAAGTGAGATGATGCTAGACAATGCGTAGTAATAGGGCTCACCAAGCGTCATCTTCAACTAGTGAACAACCGCTGCCACGCCCAATTCATGAAGCTGTGCTTGCATTTATCGCCACAATCCTAAATCTGAGCGGGAAATGTATATTGAATCGAACCAGTGATTTGCGGTCGTCCCGGCTGCCACAATTTTGCTCCATGGGAACACGAAAAATTGTCTGACACAGCCTATAACAAAATCAGCAATTTGTAGCCAATGAAGATGAAAAGTGAGCTCTATGCCCAGTGATAAAAAAATCCTAAAGGTCGAAACGCATGAGGAATGGCTATCAATATCACGAAGGACACGTTTTCAGCACCGCCGGTAGAAGCGTCTTTCTGAAAGACTCTATAGCAATGGCGGCGATGACAACGAAGGCGTCGGAACCGTGGTGGTGGTTGGAGTGCAAGAAGGTATTGACGACCGGCAGAATCGGCCCGCTCTCCGAGGTCTCGATTCTCCGGGCTACTTTCACTTTTTTCAATGCTCTTTTATCATTTAGAACGTATTCACGCCGTTTCCGGAGAACTGGCCGGTGTTAATGAGAAAATACTCTCCGCGATTCGAACGTCAAGCACGATTGTTCCTGGTCTTCAAGTTGTTTTGAGTAAAATTTGCTCCAGTGCTCTCTTAAGTTTCCATGTCTACTACGTACTATATTATGGTCGGCACCTTGGCGACCGTGGAGCCCTTGTACTGTGCATGGGGCAAAAATTTGGGAGCCTTCAACATTATTTAGGTATTCGCTAAACCTTCTGCTGCTGCTGGAAAAATTTCTGGATCTTGTTCTTTTCCATCCAACCGCATCGGATCACTAGATGTACCTTGATCATTGACAAGATGTATATCTACGTTCGTATACGCTTCCTGAACAGCACCTTACTACTCTGATTCGGGAACTGATCACCGGAGAACCACATAGACGGGGGAACCCGGTCCATCTTCACGTCGAAGTTCATGAGGACGTAGGACATGAGAGCCTTTAATTCGTTAACAGCGAAGAAGCGGCCTGGACTATAAACAAAAGTCGATATCAGATTCGAGTAGGCACCAGAGTGTAGAGTTGTACACACCATGCCGATCGTCCATGGCCAAAGAAAACAAAATCCAGACTCGGCGTGGCCATCTGGTGGCGAATGCTCTCCCCTTCTTGTTTCCTCTTTTCAGAGAATCTCCATGGTTTGAATTCCAACGGATCTTCATAGTTCTCCTTACGTAGGAAAGCTGGTAAGGAAGACGGTTATGGCCACAAAAGTCGCTCGTACCTCGTCCAGATGCGTGCACAAAGCAGCCACAGCGATATGACTCCCAGCGGGAACAACCGTCGCGTCCGAAAACACAAAGTCTTTCCGAGCTACTCGACTCATTACAACTTTGCTTGATGGTTAGAACACATATCGAATTAATGTAACAAGAAGAGGCACGACTCACAGACGCCAAAGTCACCGTACAGTCGCTGGGATTCCTTCAAGAAACTGTCGAGCTGGTTCATCTTACCCATTGCAGCTTTCGTGTCTCCTTCTTTGATCACAGATTCCACCTCAGTCCGGAGAGTTTCAACGTATTCAGGATGCGCAGCTAAGGCATACAGAGCAGTAGTGAAAGTCTGTAAGCACGTCAGCTAGTGTTCTCGGATACATGATTCAGCTTACATTAGATGTCGAGTGGATGGCTCCCAAGTTCGTAAAGAGCATCATAGTACACAAACTCCGTACTGTACGCCTTTCTTCGTTACCATTGGACGCATCGAGCAACCATGAGAGCATGTCATTCTACCATAACATGAGGTAAATAGTCGGCAGCAGACTGGTCAACTTTCTTACTGGTTTTCCTGGCCAATCTTTGCCATGGATCTTCTCCTGGTACAGCCGTTCCTGGATGGTCTGACCGAGGAACTTCTCGGCCTTGGCCATAGCCCACCAACGGGGAGTGACAATAGATCCCAAAAATCTGAATATATGGAGCGATAGTTGACTATGTTCCAAACAATAGTGAGCTCGAACAACTTACGGCTTCATGAACGTCGGGAAAAGGTTGATAATCCGAGCGCAGACGAAGACATCGATAGTGAAATCGATATTGAGTTTGAGGTAGTCAGGGTTGCGACCTTAACGGAGAGTTCGTACCAGAAAACCTACTATCGGGAGAGCACTACTCACAGAGAGGAAGTCCTACAAACATCCTGTTGCTTGCTCGGCATACAATTTGTAGGATCTTTTCATAGGCGGGGACCTCAATCCAGTCTATAGTAGCATCAGCCTGACCACCTAAGAGCACCGCTAAGTCCCATACCTTCGGTCATCGGCACATTGTCTATGAATGCCGCCTTTATCTCATCCTGAACATCCACGAAACAAGTAGAGATGTTACGGGTAAAGGCGCCTCGTACGACTTCGGCAAGATAAGGGTCGGCACCGACGGAGTGGTCAATGGTATAGTCCGTTTGCAAATGCTATAACCGTCGTTGTGTCGATAACGTCATTCCACATGCACCAGAAAGAGAGCACTGACATCTACAAACGCATCCATGGAAGACAGTTGTTCGCGGGTCGACTTTCGGATATCATTGATCTTCTCTGACCCGCTGACGACAACCATCCATTTGTCGAGTAAGGGTACTTTGAACACGGACCCATAGTACTATTCGCAACAAGTCAATTTACCGCGCGGGGAGATGAACCAATACACACCTATTTTATGACCCTCTTGAATAATTTCCTTTGCATGGCGAATGAATTTGAAAGCACCTATCCAAGATGTTATAATTCCAGATGACCCGACCGTGGGAATGGCCTTCAGCTGCGATGTGATGAAGAAACACAGAATTCAAGTAGCGTTACCCCTCACCTTCGCTCTGGTGATTAAGGCCTTTCGAAGTTGGAATGCAAGCAGAAACACGGTGGCTATACCCAGCAGTAAGGTTTTATCCATCTGTCGTGCGAGATCAGTGTATTCCTCGAGGGCTATTTGTTGTGCAAGAAAACCTGGGATGTTGTCATTTATATACGTGACATGACTCTGAGAATGTCTGCTCCCGGCTCTGAATACGCCTCGGAGTCAGAAGTGCTAAAATAGATTGCGGTTGTTAGACTGCTTTCCACCCGGGATACAACCGGTGAGTCACCTTGTTCTATCCACGCTATCCACGACAGGGCTAGCCCAGGGTCCAATAAGTGTACAGAGCTCTTTCTTCCGTTCTTAATCATTCAGATCTGTGGCAGTTCCCAGCGCCTGCAATCGATTCTGAAGAGGACATAACGAGGCGGTAGGCTGCTTGGTGTCATGACATTTTTGGAAGGGGGACTCGGAGGCCCAAGGGGACATCTTATCTGACTCGAAGAGATTGTCCTATGGCTGATTGAATTTGTGACTTTAAGAATGATCCTATGACAACACGACATACCGAATGACAAAGTGGCCGTACCAAACGCGTCAGTATTCACGAACACGGTTTAAGGGTGCATACAAGATCATTTCCCAGCACCGGCATACCGGCATTGTCCACTACTTACTTGCATTTGTTTGCATGCACTATACAGTTGGACCGGTGCGTAATGCTATATCAACTTGCTCCCGCAGGTTTCGATTACCAACCCATTGACTTTCTATGCCAAGGATCTCTGTTTCGTTTCATGGCTGCCGTGAAAATGATTCAGAGCGCGGGTTTCTGCTCAACATACAACAGATCAGTAAATTCTAGTCAATGAAGACGAGGGAGGAACTTGCTCATGCTTCTTTAATGGCTTCGCTCCTCAGTGAAATCCGAAAGACACGGGAGGGCTGGTAGCCAATGTCGCGAAGGATATGTTAACGGCATCAATACAAGCACTATCTCGAGCGAATCTATAGAATAGCTGCATAGCAATGGCAGCGAAGGGGGTGGTGGGAATAAAATCCCGGACAGGGGAGGGGAGGGGTCCAGACCTTAAACGCGATACCAAATTTGCTTATATAGCACCGTGAGAGGGCCTAATGAGGTATAGAGAGATGGTTCCATCTCAATAAGATCTCTTGTAGGCTTGTTCACGGAGGTCTGCTCTCCAAGCTCAGTAGTTGCTTCTCAGCGAAGCCTACAAAGGCAAACAAGCGTGTCAGCGATGGTACCTGTAAAGAGAACGCCTTACTTGCCTTACATCACCCGCACTCTTAACAGATGCCAAGACCAGAGTCCCGACTTGTTATGAGTGCTATAAACCATAGCGCACATTAGTTAGGACTACGGGTGAAAGAAAACATTGACATGCCTTGTGTATCGTTCGGTTCACCAAGAAGCTATGGAAAAAGTGAGACAGACACCGATATCGGCAGCATACCTCGTACCATCGTACATCCTGATCCGAGGCGACAAGTGACGAGTCGATCAAGACTAGCGTTAACATCTCCCCCGCTAGGCTATCGAGACGACAGTGTGAGTGCGTACAGTAGCAACATTGCGATGGCCATCATGGTGGCTGCCTGGAGAGGAAGATGGTTAAGCCGGGAGGAGATATAACCGTCGACTGCGTACCTGATCCCAGGCGTGTCTCCACACCGAGGCTGTGGTAGTCGGCGAGTGCACTACTAGCCATACGTTCGAAGCCAAATAAGGCAATAAAATCGTATCATAATTTGAAGAACTGAAAGAAAACATGTCAAAATGTAAAGCTTGAGCTAACTTGAGAGAATTCTTGAGCGAGCGTGTATGGTTAACGGATACCTTGATACCGAGCGAGACCTGGAGCTACCTAAAGGCTAGGATTTACGTCTCCTTCGCTTCGCAGTACCAGGCTATCGAGACAAGAGCATTAGCCTGTACAATAGTGGAAACCTTAACGGATTACTTACCTGGGTGTCCCGCATGTACAATCCTCGAGATGCAAGTCTAATCTTGCAGCCCGGACATCTTGACTGCCGGGTACCTAAAGAAGGAAACTGCTAAGCCAGTAGGAGATATGATACCGTTGACTACATACCTAAGCACAGACGCGTCTCGATACCGTCGAATGGAGGGGCTATGGTAGTCGGTGAGGGTGCCATTAGAAGCCATACTTAGATGAGACCTGATAAGTAAGTACATCAGGATTTAGACTATCGAGGGCAATATTTTAGCCTACTTGGAGGGAATGCTTCAGTGGGCGTGTGCAGTGGATGGATACCTTGATACCGGGTGAGGTCCGCGTCTCGAAGATGGCCTATACGACATCATAAGCTAACAAGCATTGAGAGACACGAAAGAGTTCACCATTACCCCCATACCGATATCCAAGCTCCCGTAGGTTCTCCGGCAAATTCTCGCTGCAGACAGAGAGCAAGGCAATGTTAGCTTGCGACGGAGGTATTGGCTATACGCGTACTTAGTGTTTAAGGCTTCAATACCAACGGATGTCGATGATAGCTTGTCGAGGTCAATGGAATACGCTGGAGAGAACAGTAATCAGTATAGGCAGTCGAGCGATAGGGTGATAGCTTACCACGGATGCAGTACTGGGCTATGAGGAGTCAACTGATAAGAAGAAAAAATCAAGAGAATGTACACTGAAAAGGCTTACCTTTCACTGAGCAATGACTCGAGGGTGCCAGCGATGATCTACGAAACATCAGGATGAAAGAAGACGGGGATAAATGCCAGAGAGCTCACCTTCGTTGACGATGCGCTTCATGGCGTGGTCGTGGTTGAGATCGAAGCGAGAAAATGCAGAAAAGGAAATTGATGGCGGTCACGAGACCACAGCCATTCACCCCGATAAACTCGACGACGAGGCGTACAAGGACGAAGGACGCGCCAAAGACGTGTCATACGACGACGACATACCGTTCATGGATGCAGAGAAGAGGAGGGATGGAGAAGAGACCTACGGAGGGAGGAAAGTAAGGATGAGTGGGGATGATGAGCAGAAAGCGCAAACATACCTCGTATTTATAAAATTTGCGCAGGCCTGGATAGTTCATACCCCCTTGCTGGTATATCACTCCATGATCGGATATTAAAACCCACGCCCTCTGAAAATTGGAAGATCCAAGAAACAGATCCCGAGCTCTCGACGGCTGAATAAGTTTCCTACATCGTTTTCGAGCCTAGCGCGTCATATATTGCATGTCAAACGACACGAACCGTTACGGCCCTGAATTCCGCTGCGTTCACGATTGTGTTACGAATGACATTCAGGCAACGGAGCTGATGGAACATGGATATGGAAAAGACTTGTTCATGTGGTCCAAGAACAATCAATCCGTTCCTAGGGAAGAGCGTCTCCCATTCACTATCTGCAGCGGTAGTAGTAGGTACCATTCAGCTAGTAGTGAACGGAACCTTCGATGAATGCGCAAACACAACACAAGCACCTCCTCCCCACTTGTTGCGATCCCAGCCAAAATGCTTGCTAATTCTTCTACCGTGTTCGCCTGGGAGGTAGGGTACCATCATAGGCGGAGGAGTCGCAACGGTTTAGTATCGGTGTGGTGTATGCGGGTAGTTGAGGTGCAGCGTTATCAAGGAGTACGACGATCAGTCTAACCCCATCACAACCCGGCCTGCAAACTCGACAGCTCATGGCATACCAGCGTCACCATTCCATTGAATCTTAACCTGCCATCTCGAGGACCGTGGCAGGAGGCGGACCATGGGCGATGTTGGGGGAGAAGCTGGCGCAGAGCCTTCCGCGTCGTGAAGGTCGACTTTTTCCCTCAAAAACGATGGATGACACAAGTAGTACCTCAGTGTATAGACTCTGAACCGATTTCAGGTGGAAAGGGAAGGCGACTTGAAAGTATCGCGGACATAGATAGTGTCTACACCACAACTCCAAGTTCGTAGACTGAAGGGACGGTTAATCCAGCACGTCAGCGCGAGGACTCTGCGACGTACTTCGTAGGTATCCTTCACCATGAAGAACCGGCCGCAAAACGATACAAAGCAGCATTAACTGCAGTAGACGAGGTCAGAAAAGGATGGAGTTGATGTTGTACACCTTACCGTCATTTCGATGCCATCAATGGATCCCGACAATCCTTCACGCAGCGAGATTAGGAAAAGACGACAATGCAGACCCGACGACATACCTCGAACCTATGCAAGCTCCTCCTCCAGGTTCCAGTTGCGACCCCAGTACACTTTAGAGAATAGCCGAGCAACCACGATACGGAAATGCTCGCTAGCTACACCGCCGAGCGCTGCCTGGTTGGCTGTGAGCTTATGTAGGGTCGATGGTCGAGATTCAGAGAACGACTGACGATAATCCAATCCTCCAAACACCTGCGCGGCGGCTTGAGATATGCAAACTTTGTCGTCCCATACGTCATGGTCGCCGGAACAGAATGTGTAGGCGCAAAGTTGGAGCTGAAGGGATGCCGCGGTAAAAATGTATAGCAACCTAGTGTAGTAATGTCAACCACCAAATTGAAGGGCTCCGCAAACAAGACGTACCCAGTGTCGTCCTCCGTGCCGGCAACGACAATGATCCCAGATGCCAAAAATCGTGATAGTTGCGTATGCCGAAAGAGGCAATCCAGTGCTCTCTATCCCAACATACGCCTCGTTTCTTGATAGAACACCTGGACTAGTCAAAGAGGAATCGAAGGCCGCATTGATGCCAGTCACACCAGCCCGCCGTCGGTGGTCGTCCCATCCATCTCTCTTGTGAAG
Source organism: Armillaria borealis (assembly GCA_030435635.1). Taxonomy (NCBI): domain Eukaryota; kingdom Fungi; phylum Basidiomycota; class Agaricomycetes; order Agaricales; family Physalacriaceae; genus Armillaria; species Armillaria borealis. The sequence goes on from JAUEPT010000153.1 coordinate 28,147, forward strand.
GGAGAATCAAATATAGGTAAAAGAGGAGGCAAGTTGCCGACTTGCCGGACCCGCGTTCCTCCTAAAGAGTAATCGACTTCGGCCCGGATTTCCTGCTTGTTCCTGTTCACTTCGCTGTTTTCCTTCACTTCGTCTATCTACTCGCCCACTGCATCTTCTGTCCCTAATTTTTATTTCTGTACCCTTTATTCAAATAAAGTCGCGCAGTTACGCGTTTCTTCACCTCATCTATCGATGTTCGTCTAGGAGACTGAACGACGTGTTCCCCGTTAGTGATGAGACCGACATCCCGACATTGCGTCTTGCCATCCCTGGGTTTATGAAATGCTCATCACCAATCCAATCTCATGTGGTCTCGAATTATCCTTGCTGCGCCATGAATCCTCTTCAGTATGGATATCTCCCTCCCGTGTACTATCTGTATAATGATCAGGTCACATCCTCGCCAAATAAAGGACAGAAACCAGCTGGAATTTCCCCATTCTTCCAAGACCTCAAAACTTCCTCTTATACGCAATATCGGAAGCACAAACTCGAAACGACAACAAGGGCTTGTTCAGACTTTCTTTTCGACCTTCCAAATCCCAAACGTCGCGGATCTAACATCGGATATTGGAGCCATATCTGGTGTCATTCCTTCGGGATTGCCTCGAACTTTTGGCCTACACGAATTAAAAATGAGGTACACTGTTCGCTATCTTCTCATTTTCCCGCTCATTCACTATTTTCTCCTTTACCAGCCCTCTTTTCTCGCATCTCTAAACCCTCTCTGTTCGTCGTCCAGCGTGTCTTCGACGCGCGCCAAGCCTCGTTGAGATAACTTTGATCTCATGATCACTATCAATTTCCTTCTCCGCTTTCGTTTTGTCAATTTGGTCTTTCACATTGACCTTGACTACCATGACACCGTCGAGCACATCATCGACCGATGAGCTTTTTAAAAAATTGTCTAGGTTCTTTATTCCCTTTCTAACATTTCTAGACTATTCAGACCTAGATATGACGGTAGAAGGCATAGCCAAGGCTTCACTCAACGACAGTAAGCCGTTTCCGTATGCCTTTTTTTCTTAGTTCTCTTCTTTATGTATGGTGAGATATTGCTCTACCTCCATCTCTACCGACTAATCTTCTCCTTAGCTCGTTTCCGATGACAGTAGCATGCGCTCGTTAGAGCGGCTACCATGTCGAGCCGTACCTGGGTACGTACCTGATGCTTTATAGCCATAACCACCTTTCAAGCTAATGCTTCCGATGCACAACGCGTCGCACGGGCGCGCGGATACATGCCTGGTACGTCATGCTTCATTGCTGAGCTTGCTCTTTTTCCGATGGCTTTGTTTAGGCACTCGGTATTGCCATGGTGGAGAGAGCGAATCTGCTCATCAAAGCCTCAAGCCGCTCACCCTTGATCATCACGGCATCCATCCTCCTGGACCGACGTGGCTATGGCCAGTCAATTGAATTCTCAACCATTCGGGTGCAGAAATATAGCCTTCTGTCTTCGGCCTCGGCGAGTCATCGCAAACCACAAACAACGGGACCTGTGTTCGGTGAAGGAATACACGGGAAAGGATGCTGTTTGGGCGCTTAATGAACCTTTCCCTCCTACAGACATGTCCTTCGCAAACAAGCCCAGAAGCAAGCCAAAGAAACACGTCTATGATGGCTCAGCTAGAGTGCGCCCAGCTGCAATACAGGTTGCAAATATTATCGGCGAAGCCGGCGGGATGGTGCCCATCGTTGGTTCCTACGTAGGGAGTGTCGCTAAGGTTGCCAAAGTACTGTTGGAGAGCTTGGAGGTCAGTCTCGTTGCATATCCCGATTGACGTTCCTGAGGGTATTCTTGCAGCAATTCGAAAACAACCGAGAGGATATGCAAGTCCTCGCTGAGGATATCAGAGATATTGTAATAATCATTCGCGATGCTGGCATCGAGATATCAGAGACACCAGAGAGCATCAAATATGCAGAAGGTCTGCAAAATACCTGCTTGAAGTTCGAGAAGTAATCAATCTTTCCAACGCAATTGAAGGTCCGTTCCTGATATCATAATCGTGATATAGGTTCCTATGCGACCTCTCGTCACAAGTGAACGAAACCAATCGTAGAAAAGGTGGAGTTTTGGGAAACATCGTGGAGTTCCTGAATCATCGAAATGTCAAAGAGAGCATCAGTCGCCATAGAACACTCGTGGAGAAGGCCAGGGCGAACTTTCAGGTTTGTTAAGTTCTCTCCATGAATATCTTGCTGATACGCCCTGTTACAAAGTCTCAAGTAATGTTGGACTCTGCTCTGGTATTATTGAGGAATAACGCCTCCATTTCTCACCTGAGTGAACAGATATCATCGGTCCAATCTATTTTACTCACACTCTCCCAGGCTAATAACGAGAACACTGTTGATGATGAGATGCAGATCGCGAGGCAGTACAGAATGCCTGGTGGTATCGACTTAGTTGGTGGTTTCCAAGAGACGGGTACAGGGCAATTCGGAAGGAATACCCGTTCTGTATCGATGTCCAAACTTGTGGAGTGGCTCTGTCAGCTTCAGTGCTGCCTAGTCTTTCTTCGGTGGCTCCACTTCCAGTGGAGTTTTTCCCTCAAGTTCGAAATATCTCTAGCGACGGTGAGACATATTGGAATAATAGATATCAGTTATGATTCTAATAGACAGAAATTTAGCCTTCACGCAATGTTGGCGGCTCCCGTACTTGGGCAGTCCTCATTGGAATCGATACTTATGGGTCTGACAACTTTGGGGCATATTATGGCACCGGCAGCGTTGCAGATGCTCTCCTAATGCAGAAATATGCGATTGAGCATCTCGGCGTGCCAGAAGGACGGATCCAACTCCTTACCAGCTCCCACCATATTTCATCCGCTGGTCTCTCCCCCACTCACAGCAATATTGTGAAAACACTTTCCAGCCTCATTGCCAGCCCAGATATACATCATGGTGACGAGATTATCATATATTATTCCGGATTTGGAACATCCTATTCTCTCCCGGACAGCAGCTATTCTTACACCGACGCCGTCGCGCCAAGACGTAGATCCGGTATTGTAGCCCTCTGTCCTATGGACCGTGAGAACAGTCTCGACATCAGTGACCGAGAGATCAGCACCATTCTCCATCTCATCTCAAGCAACAAGAAGGCCCGAATTACCCTCATTCTTGATTGCTGTCATGCTGGTGCGTTCTCCAGAAACCCGCCACAACCGGGGCCAAGAGGAGGCTCCTTGTGGAGACAACAAATCAATATGCTCAATGAGGGGCATAACACATTGAAAAGTTTCCCTGGCTATCAGTCGATCCTGCAAGACACCTGGAGCGCGAATACAGATTCTTATGTACTTTTGGCAGCGTGTCAAGAGTTTCAGAATGCAATGTCTTCAACGTGTGTTGAAGAGAGCGGGGGAGTGTTCACAAGAGCTCTCGTCGAGACCCTCACATCGGGTGATTTGAAAGAAAAATCGACATTCATGGGCCTCATGGAGGCTCTCAGGCCTTTGATGCCTCATACGCAAACACCTATTGCCATTGGTAAATACAGGGATGCACCAATTTCAGTTCCATGATTAATGGTATCATCTTTATTGAGGATTGCGCTGCGAGGTAGGTTCCATCGTTGATTTGTGCAGGAGCCTTGTTAATAACGTGCTCTTTTCATTGCTCTAGGTGTATTCCTCTTCCGATACTAGTAAATGTACGGTGCTAGACGTTCCGGACTTGACTATGTAGAATACTCTTTTGATCCTCTCCTTGTTTAGAACCTGTCAAATTCTGAAATTCTGCCTATTCACGATAAGTAATGTACGTGAATATCACCAAGTTGAAGATGAGTACAACTATAGCAAATAACAGTCAGATACATGCCAGCCTCATTCGCATGCACAAGCTTCAAAGACTTGCGCTACTCATGGGCAACTTTGGCTCTAAGGAGACAGACTTGTAGACGACGTGCTGGAGGGAAGGGATGTCAGCGCAAGAACAGCCGGGGGAGAAAAACGACATACCTAAGCAAAGTTCGCTCAAACCCATCCTGAGACGACCTGGTGTCGTACAGACCCTCAACCAATTTCAGTGAAACAAGGAACCCGAAGTGGACATAGATGGGCGCGGACGTCGGAAATCAAAGTTCATAATAGACTGAAGGAACGGTTAGCCTGTCATGTCAGCACAAAGACTCGGCGACATACTCTGTGAGCTCGCCCTTCCGCACAAAGAAACGGTATAAAGCATCATTAACTGAAGAACCGGGGTTTCAGTACACGAGATCAGAAAAAGATAGAGATAACATGGCGTACACCTTGTCGAGCCTGTGAGCGCAATACAGTGGTTAGCAAAAGACGCTGATGCACAGACCTGAAAACATACCTCGACCTCGTACCCGATAAACGTCCCGCACCTTGCCCCGCCTAAGAAGCGAGAGACGACAACGTCGAGAAGTTCGCCACTCGTACCGTCGAGCTTGCCTGGGTGGATCGCAATGAGCTCATGAGGACGGTGTAAATGCGGATGCGGATGGATGAGGTTCAGAGCGTGGCAAACGATGATCCTCCCATCCAACTTCTAAGCTCTTCTGTGACATGCCAGCATTGTCGTTGACAGTCGTTCCCTGCGCCTTGGGCGCAAAATTGGGAGAGTGAATGTCATCGGCCAAAGGAGAGGCTATCACAAGGATGCCATACACACGCATAACAACCTGTTGTATTGGTGTCAGCTACCAAATTCATAGGCTCCACAGAAAAAGACGCGCCTTTCTTCCCTCCAAAATCGTCCTCTGTACCGTCCTCATGGTACAAAGGTTGCTACTGTAGTCTCCATCGCTATAAATTACAGTAGTGAACCGCACCCATGCAGACCTCCCGTCGGCAGGGGGAAGGAAGGGGCCTAGGAGTGAAAGGTTTTTTGAAGCTCAAATTGAATGAACAGTGAGCAACGTACCGAGTACGACGATCCTTCTTGCGCATAGGGAAACCATCCTTCGATACGAACTCCTCCAGCCAATTGCCCGTATCTCTGCATCTCACTCGTCAGAGCGTAAGACATCGTCTTGGCGCAACCCCGAGCCACTGACGCTGGTGGCGTTTAGTACTTAAAATATGCAGGAGTGCAGGACGCACCAGAATATTACAGCCCATAGGTGGGGTCTGCCTGCTTTGATGTCCAGCCCAACACTCTACCCATTATAAACCACCGTCATTCCCAGCCTGAGGGCGAACGAGACTGGAGTAAATCCTGAGTCCCGTATTTGACATGGCGAGTTGGGGCACCGGAAATCGCATGCAGATGTCTACTCCTCGGTCCTGTCGTTGCTACGGATGAGTGGTCGGTAATGTAACGATGACTGTCTCATGGTTCTGTGTTGAACTAGTTAGCGGAAAATCAAGTATACTCGCGACAAGCTTACCAGTTGGGTGACGGTCTTGATAATCGCCTGCCGTCGATGGCGCATTCGACTGAAGACAGCTTTAGCAATAGAATGGAATAGGGCGATATCACGCACAGGATGAGAGCAGCATTTGAGTAGCATTCGCGAGCCTGGAATATAACTCTGCACCGGGTCTCCTTCTCGAGCTCTCCATCCTCCAACGAAAGGCCCAAAGTCGTGGTAAGAAGGCTGTTTTCATTCGAAAGGCTTCTGGTTACAGCTCTGAACAAAAAGCATATCGACGGTCGACGAGCCTTTTCCAGGACAGAAATATCGGTTCAATACATCAACGAGGGCTAGCGCTGGAAGGTTTACTCTCGTTGTGTTGAAAATGAGAAGGACGATGTTGGTGAATCCAAGAATGCTGGAATTCCTGATCCCTTGGTAGGCGTTCACTGAGAGAGCGAAGAACCGGTGAAGAAAAGTGGGCGAGCTTTGACAAATTTGAAAGCTCGGCCCGGGTTCCACCGCGACAATATTCCCACGCCGCAAACATAAACACTCATCCAGCCTTCACCTTACCATCATGCCTGCTGCTGTGCTCCCTCCCATCGAAACCATGAATGGCCCGGAATAAAATGACATCAATGCATATAACATTGTCTCGAGTCTAAGTCGCCGATAGCGTTGCGCTGATTCACGCAAGGATACTGGACTACCTACGTGATTTCAGATTATCCATTCCCCCTCCCACAACGTGCGCGATGAAGTCGTCAATGTGATACATCTGTGCGCACATAACCACGAGAAGCTGTCCCAACTAGGACAGTCTTTCATCAACTATTTCATCCGTGCCTGTAAGTTCTTCGTCACGGTGGAATGTCGACACGAAACTGGCTCTCAGTCAAGAAGTTCAAATTCAAAGGTCGAACACCCACCTCACAAGTCATATTCCAAGAGATCGAAGCTTTACGCGAAAAATCAAAACCGCTGGACTCAAAATGACGGGAAATTCGTTCTGACTCGAAATCTGTTTTCCGGATCTTCTAAATTCCAGATGTCGCGGATTTGGATGTCTGTTATTGGAGTGATATCTTATCATCCGGAGTCGTTTATCTGGGCTTGCCCTAGACTTCCAGCCTACATAAGTCGTTTGTAAACGAGGTACGTTGTTCGCTCTCTTCTCTTCTACCTGCTCATACATATTTTCTCCCTTTTAGCTCTTATCCTTCCATCCTCTTCTTTGGCGTCTACAAGTCATCTCTTACCATCGTCCGACGCGTCTTCGGCGCGTCTCCCGTCGCGGTATACCTCGATGGCTCTGGTCTCGTGACCGTTATTGGACCCCTTTCCTTTTCTTTTGCATTCTTTGGTGTTCCACATACGACGATACGTTGTCGACCGGTGAGTTTTATTTTAATCTCTAAGCATTTTTTTACATTCTGACATTTGTAGACTATTACGAGCTTCTCAAGGATGGTATAATCGTGGAATGGCCACAAATGCCGGTGACCACGAATAATTATACGTCGCCTCTTGTCAGCATGTTAATCATGGCTTTGGTAAGTGCACATCTGTTTTCATTGCAAGCCTGGCACCGACAAGTTCTGCATCAAATAGGTGTCAGCACCGGACAATGTGACGCACGAGAGTTAGTGGACGTATGTTTGTGCCAACAGCTCACGGTAAGCTATCAATCGGGTTCTATGTTGGGCTTTATCTTACACATGCCTTGTCTAGCTCGTCGCCTGTCCATGGACAGAGTAAAATAATGTATGAGGTATGCGCACCGTTTACTATAGGGCCACTTCTGGTTAATACACCATTGTCTGTGGCAGAACCCGTCGAGAGGAGCTAAGGCCTTTTATCTGAGCAGACTCTCGCGTCTTCAGATCAGCGTCTGACGGTGAGATTGATGGCGCGCTTGTTACTGGACGTATGTGAGACTTGCCCTCTTGCTGATACCTGGTTGCCGCAAACCCTCGACGAACCAGACTTGCACCCAAACCAAAGTGAGGTAACTTGGTATTTCTTCTCCTCGTAACCTCATTAAACTTCCACAGTTTGGTACCAAAGTCTGTCGAGCCGTCTCGACTCTGTAAAGTTTACTCAATGAAGGTAAGTTATTACAGAATTCTTACTCACTTTCTGATGTATTCTCTTCTTTCCAGCCACGCTTAATCATAATCGCTAACGAATGTTTTATAAGTGAGACTGCTTAATGACACTGCGAGTTTGATTCCCGTGGTATCAGCGCACGAGTCGGCCAGGTATCTTTCCGTATGTTGACGGTCTTTTTGTAGGTATGATTTCATAACGGCGGCCAAAGCAACGACGCCCGGAGTCTCCGGCTTGTGAGGTAAAAATTGCTTACACACTGAAGGACGAGGGTCCATATGTAGCTCTCAGGAGGCGTGAACGGTCAAGAGATATCACATTAGTAAATGCCTTCGAATATCTTACTTCCACGACTTTCTTCGCGTCGCACTTGTCTTTCTCATTCTTTTCTGTCTTGGTAGATCGTCCATCTATTCACATTTTTGGAGAATGCAAATGTTCTGCTACCGGAAGGTAGGTTCAGATTCTGCGTGTAAATTCATACAAATTTCGAAGTATTTCCCAGTCAAACGGAGTCTAGGACATCGTACACAACTTGAATTGGTTACCCGTCAAGCCCTTATGCGTCATACACCCACAGAATCTACATGGTGCAACTTCGTTAACCATCCATAACCCCAAAATAAAATAAAAACTGACATAGGCTGGTCCGTGCCGACGCTCCAAGTCGTGTACACAACACGATCAAACTTGTACCCATTCGTCCCAGGTGTATTGTTGATAGCATACTCGACGAGATTAGTCTGGCCATTGGCTCCAGTCCTGCTGCATGCTGGGTTCTTCCACTTTCCCTCGAATTGATTCTCACCGTCGCGGAAGAGGTGCGGGGTACGAGGAGCGTAGCCGTTAGGATCATTCCTGGAAGTGGAATGAGTCATCGTGTCAGATGTTATGGGACAGGCGGGTATACGTACGTGTATAAAGTAGGGATGGGGGTAGCCATCGCTCCGTTTATAATGACAAAGTTGAGGTTTCCCTTGGTATATTTGTCGCCTGCCAGGCGGTTAGAGTTGAGCTAATGGGATAGGTTCCACGACGCACCATCACAATTACACTCAGTGAAACCGCGATAGAAGGAGGGCGTGGGGGTAGTTGTGACTAGAATTTGTTCACTAGCCTTGGTGGGTGTGTTGAAGTCGTCGACCACGGGTGTCGCCACCGCCTCGACGTCGCCGAGGGCGCCATCTTGGAGAGGGACTTGGTCTGGCTCTCCTGCGCACACACTGGTTGCGGCAAGAAGGAGAGAGAGGATTGCGAAGAAAGTGTGCTGCATTGAGTGGATTTCGATCGGGGCTTAATGTTTAATGCATGATACTCCCTAGCCAGCTTTATAGAGGTAAGGTGTTCTGAATCGAAAGCTGTGTTACGTAACGGGAAAAAAATGCGCCGGAGTCAACGGTGTACAAAGTGTAGGTCACTTCCTACTGTTCATGAGAATAGATGATCTAGGCAGAGACACGTCTTATGACTTCGAGTGAAGACGCCTGCAATACATTTTGCATCGACGATTTACGTCCACCTGTATTGGAGTTCGAGCCTTTGACAGGATGCATACAAGGGCGGTCTGATCGGCTGTCCGAGCATTGGGTTTACGTTGACAGCTATCACGAAGAGCTAATAGGCTTCATCATTCGCATTATTAGCCACGGTAGACAAAAGGAAGAGCGAGAAATCGAGTTCAGTTCGGGGGAGTATCGTCAAACGAATGCCTTTGGTAGTCGGCGTTCCGATTCAATTGTCAGTTGCTCAGGTTGAATGGACGTATCTATTGATGGGGATTAACACATCCTCGCGATTTCCTTTGTCCGTCCATGCATGTGACATGCCCACAGCCGCCACGTTCATCCAGGAAACCACCCTATGACTATAGAGACCCCAGGCACATCGAGGAGGCACATCTGCGTCGATGGTTCTGTCGTCGACAAGTGCATCTCGCTGGATCTTTTGGTCCTGTACTTTGTGCTCGGACAAATCATCTACCACAGAGGTCAAGCCGCTGTACCAAAACGAGCGGAGATGGGTGCAAAAGTCATAACGTTTCGAGATGGAGTCCTCAAAAGTGGAGCGTACGTAGCGTGTACGACGTGCCGAGGATGGTGTTGAGGTTCTTTAAGAGTCTCCGAACGGTGAGTGTTAGCGAGAGTGGATGATATCATATATGACAGGCTTCCTGCCGATGTAGGACCGTTGCCTCTTCGCCCGTTCCAGGGGAAGAGGAAAGGGTAACACCTCTTCATCAATCACTAGCAACTTTCGATAAGCTACTTGATTTCGACATGGAAAAGGATCTAACCTTCGGTAGCAGGGCGAATGATAAATCCGCTGTCTTCTCCAGCGAAAATCACCTCGGGGCCGTGTCTTCCTGGTAGGAGCTGCAAAAGGACGATTCCGGTTGTTGCTACCTTCACTGTCGTAGTGGTAGTAAAAATGTTGTTCCTTCCGCCAGCGTCGGGTGGTTGAACAATGATCCAAAATTAAGGGATTGTCCTGTAAATCCCCTCGGAGCTGAGCTGAGCACACCTGTCTCAGCGATCAGCCAACAAGAACTTGTTGAACTCCGGCACTAATGACCCCCGTCGGACATCTGACGGACGAACCACCTTTAGCCCAGGACAGACAAGCAGTGCCATCCCGTTTTCGGCCAATAAAAATTCTTGTGCGTCGATTGTGTAATCCCTTGACGGCGGGCTGCCTGACCACATTCACGAATCCGAAATCTAGATATGCATCGTCAAGAAACGACCATTGTGGATCAAAACATTGCAAGACTTACGTTTGTGACCATACTGTGGTCCAGAGCAATTGAACCCGGTACATCTTGCCAATAAAATCGGCTGAATCGAACGAGACTCCGAGTCTCTTTGATGTTTTCAACCGCGTCCGACACGATGAGGAAAACACCGTGGAAGAGGGTACCCATATTCACGCCCCAGAATCACCGATAGCAGCAGAATCGGCATCCTGTCCTATAGAGTAGTGCTGGTTGCTTCGATATCCACGGAGCCCAGAGCAGCGAGTCCTCATTGGGAAAACACGAAGTTGACTGCGGCTGCGTCGGGACCTCCGATATCTTGGTTGAACGGTTAATGAGAGTTTGGACGTCTGGAGCCAGTTGCGTCTGAAGTACGCCGCGTCTGAATACAGGAGAAAAAGAAGCCATTCCCACCCTGTATCACATCAAATCAGCTCAAGGACAATGACGAGAGCTTAAGTTCAACACTGACAAAATATCTGCCTGTGAATCAAGTTTAAACTGGTGGTAGCTGCTGCTAATTAAGCTTCCCAGTTAATAGAGACATCAACTATTCGTTGCTCGTGCAATTTGTTGGCGACGGGGACTGGAACGTTATCAGTCTCGAAAGACCACAATTCGAGGGCAAGGCACATACCGCCCATACTAGAGAACAAGACCCATCCTGCTCCGTACCATCATCCTCTCCATCGCGACCCTCCTCGCTGTTCATCGACGGCTAAGTACAGCAGCACATTCCTAAGCAAATCACATAAGAGTGTTTACGACAGAGGCGGCTGGTCGCGGGTAACCTGTAACGTGAACAGCTGGTGTGAAGTAAGACATTGTGCGCCAGTTATAGCCCAAAAGTGATCGATATCGGGTCCTTCATGTGTGGAAACACACTCCCTCAACTCTCCCATCCACCCAGCGTCGTCTGCGTAGCTCCCTGCCTCAAGACATGTGAGGTAAAAATCACGAAAAGATACTAGACGTCGATGAATTCCAGTTGTCTACTTGAGGCAGACACTGGCGCAAGCTCTTGAGAAAGGTTTTCAGCACACGGATTGAGTTGGCAGGGTACGGCTTACTTCGGAGCGTCGATCCTTCCTGAACGTTAAAGTTGAACCATCCTTCAATGCAACCCTCTTCACCTCACCTGTCCCTTTACCATCTCTGGGCACTCCGGTATCTTGCTTGCTGGGACGCGGTAGAAAGAGAGGCGCAAAGGGATAGGCAGTGAACACGCGTGGAGTAGGTGGGAATGTCGAACAAGCAAGCAATCATCAGGATACGTGAGATATGTTTAGCTAGCGGTCGTCGTGATGGTTGGTGTTGGTGTTGGTATTGGTCAATGAGGAAGGATCAGGCTGTTCCAAACTTGGCGCTTATAAACACATCTCGGCCAACTTAGAAGGGAAAGGGTCGCGACCTTTTCCCTCCTACTCCCACGTTTCTTCGACTCTTACTCTCATCATCCTTGGCGGCCTCGCATCAACGGCGCGAATCTCTCCAGAACTCAAGTACTCATATACGAGACCGCGGCAAGTTACCCAATGAGAAGTATCGAAAAGAAATTGTGGCCCACGAAACCAAGCATGACCGACTCCAGCATTCTGTTGAAGACAGGCTCAATCGTCTCAGCGACGTGACGAACAGCTCCTTGGCTTCACATATAGGTGAGTCGTTGATGCCTACTTTCCTTGTCTGTCTAACACGCTTTTACACAGAGCGTCCTGCTCCGATCCCTTCCACAAAATAGCCAATCTCTGCCTCAACATATGGGACCAGGATTACGCCAAGACAATGGATGCGAGCGAGATGTGGGAGTTCCCAGAGAGACTGACTGTAGCCGCGTCGAAGGATGGGTTTGGGGGTAAGACGTTCACTGTTCAGTCGATCCCCGAGCTAAGAGCCTTTCTCCTCTCCTAGGCCCTGTCTTTCCTTTTCCACGCTGCATCACGAACACGTCGAGCCAGCATCAAGGTTTTTGAGGCGATTTTCGGATCGAGTTCGCAGACGCGGAATTTGGATTCAGACGCTCTCTACGGCATACGCGTACGCCTATAAATGGGCCTTAACGTCAAGGGCGGCATCCTGAAATCAAAGTGAATCACCCACCGGCAGGGAAGGTATAAAGCCGTCGACTCTACCAGCTCTTGTCAATCTCCGAGCGTTGCTGTGATGAGCTAGATGGACATGATATATCGCATGCTCGAGCATGCGATGTCGAGGACGTTCATGGGATCCGTGGTAGGTTTGTTTGTTTCCGTGCCCACAAAACTCTTCATCGAAAATCTCGCATAGATTCTCTTCCCTCCAACGCTCGTCATTATCCTTCCTCAGCAATTCGTTCTTCTGCTGTGTGCCTTCCCTGCGTCGACGGCGGGTACTTCGGTCGAAGAAAGACCTCAACCTCAAATCATCATGTCGAATTTGTGCGGAGACGTTCTTTCGAGCTCGATGCAGGGGATGGCGGCGAATCTGGATGATGCAGGTAATTGGGGCCCCTATTCGGACCTGCAGCAGCGTGTACTAGTAAAAGAGTTTCACGCCAGATTTAGGTGAGATGTCGATGCTTACTTTGCTTCTCTATGGCTCACAGACTTTCACCTAGATCCACCAGCATCTCGCGTCTTCCCTTTGATCCCGTCCATGAGTCTCTCGCCGGTACTACCCTCGGCTCTATTATGCGGGGCTAGGATTGCACCGAGACGGCATGCTTATCGCGTTCCGGCGAGCGAGATGCGGAGATTCAGGCTTGCGTCGAAGGATGGTTTGCACGCAGGAAGGACCGTAACAGTAATACTCTCAGGCTCCGATCCAGGGAGCGGGTTTCAATACGAACCTCAAAATCCCTTGTCTTCTTCCCTCTGGCGACTGTGCCTGCCTCAAGGAGACATCGAAGGAATGAGGTGTAGTGTTACGAGGTACGTTGTTGATTTTATGCTTGGTTGTACTTGACCAACTTTTCCTGCAGCCTGTGCCATTTACTCTCAGCAGGGTGGGCCGAACTTTGCAACAACGAAACGTATCGTATCGCGTTACAGCGACCAAGATGCGTGAAATGACGGAACTGGCACGTCATGAGCTGTCGCGGCGGGGGAGGGGATGGGCTGATCGAACCACCGACTACGCTCTCTTATGCAAACATGTTCCATCGAGCTCGGCGGTAGTAGTAACCAGCATTTCAATCTTGTGGATGCTTGACCATTTGCTGGGGGCGAGCTGCCAGACGTTGATCGTATTCGAGGTACGTTTCGAGTCTGCGCATCAGCGTTTTGCACTAATCGCATGGTACGCAGGGTGAAGTCGAGAACATGGATTGCATTCACAGGCACGAAGGTAAGGTGTATGCTATGTTACCTCCATCTTTTTCTGACCTCGTTCTTCAAGTTCAGCTACTGCTACTTCGCGGTTATTTCTTTGTACAGGAGGATACTGTTACAAAGGACGTCGCGGAGCTAAGCGTTCCTTCAGTCAATGAACTTGGATTTGAGGCATGGACGCCACTCATGTCTGTGGTACGTTCAATTCGCCTTCCTTTTCCCGCTAAAATCGGTTTAGCAGCTATGTATAGGATGGTATTCTGGTGTCAGTCTTTTCTGAGGCACCAAGTCGACCTTCAAGATGTGGAACTCGACTCTCTCCCCATCCCCTCTGTGGCTAATCTAATAGACGTTCGCAGACCGTGACGAGTCGCGGTGAACTTTACTTACGGTATCCATTTTCTCTTCCGGCTCTTCCTGCACTGATGTCCCGGTCCATAGGGCTAGGGCTATTCACTCATATGAGTCATTGGAGGCATGTCAGACTCCCAACAGCAAGCCTCAGCTCTCTCGTTGGGGACGAGACTATGGCCGGTCAAGGCAACAACGGAAAGGCTGCTTCTCATTCAAGTGGCGGCACATTCCTTCGGAGGTTGGAACGGGGAGATTACGATCGTACGAGTGACTGCTCGTAGTTTTGGGTGCTTTTCCCTGGGAAGCGCGAGCATTTTTTCATATCTTTTATTTCAATTCATATTTGTATTACTTTCTGTACTCTAGTAGTATTATTGTTTAATACAATTCTCTTGCTTTGCCATTCTATGTCGCTCGACGCGCGGGGGAGAGAGAACGTGGATGCATGAGGAATGTGGTGTGAAGGAGAAGACTTGACTGTAAGGGCGGAGAGGAAGTGCTCGACTTCACGGATGGCGACGTCGATGGTCTTGCAGGAAGGTGGACATGCGGAGGAGGACGTCGACGGGAGACACGGAGGGTGCTAAGACCGTAAGGGAGGTCGTCGGCGGAGGAGAGACTGACCGAGGTTGTTTGTGATCGTTAGCTCCCACGTTGCTCACACTTGTTTCACTCTTACCATCATCACCCTCGATCGCGGCACCACTTTCTCTAACGCGCACATCGGCAGGGTCTGGCGCCCGTATGACCGGCTCAAGCCTTCTACCAGGGACGCGCGAAATCGTCTCAGAACGGCCTCGGATTCAGTACTCAGTGACGAAGCTTTGCAGATTTTCCTCCCTCGACGTCTTCCGTTTCTCCAACAACGCAGGTGCTCTCACCACTACAACCACTCTCAGCCTCGATATCGGACAGGAATGCGCCAAGACAAGATGCCGGAGTGCCGAGAGATATGGGCGGATGATTGCTACAAGGAGTGGGTTTTGGGTAAGGCGTTCGAACGTTCACTCTTCAGTCAATCCGCATGCGCACGCTAAATGCCTTTCTCCCAGGCTTCCGTGCCCTTCCTTCGTCTCGCAACAGCAATACAGCTCATTGATGTCAAGTCGGTACCAATATTTTGAGGCGGTTTTTTGGTCGAGTCGGCAGAGAATATTCAAGTCAAGAAGGCACACGGACAACGCTGGAGGTTTGACGGAGAAAATACTTCTACCCTCGAAGAGCTGTCAATGTCACCCGCGACCTGCCCCCTCTGTTCTACGCGCTCTCATGTGTCTTGCTTGTCCAATGTCTCGACCACCGCCCGCTGTGCTGAGCCATCGATGATTCACGCCGAGGAGGTCCCTTATGAAGGGAACACGTTCGACAAATTGATACAGGGCAGGGCAGGTCTTGTCTTCTGGCATGAAAGGTATGTACTCTGCATCCGAGTTGTTGTCTTTTGAAGCTGACATCATTCCTGATCAAAACCAATATCAGTGTGATATATCGCTCGAAATAAACCTCGCAGAGGAACGGGGTATATGTAGTGATACAAAGTACGCTGCTAAATCTCTACCCATGCATCCTTGCTAACCGTTCCCTTAGCTTGTGAACCTCATTTTACGATGTGGAAGGCAGCCATGTACGCAGTATGTCGCTTATCTTTCATTTCACTGTCCTTCCGTTGAAACTGGATTAGGATCTATGGTGTTCTCATGTCCTCGTGGCTTCAACCATTTCTCAGTAGCACGATCTCCACCTCAGTCACGGCATGAACAGGAAAAGGCTCCCTCTTGTTCGGGCAGCGGCGCATACATTCAGAACGGGACGTTAAGATCTTTGAGCTTTGACTGCCATTCGTAGTCTTTCCCCTGGATGCGCGAGCATTTCTTCTGACTTTTTATTCCACTTCATTCTATTACTTTTTGTACACTATGTGGTATCGTTATCTAATGTAATTCTCTTGCTTTGCGATTCCAGGTACAAGGTCAGGGTTATTTGTTGATCGGCAGCTCCCACGTTGCCCAAGTTTCTTCGTCTCCTACCACCACCATACTCGACGGCGACGCGACTTTCTCCGATGCACACATCCTTGACACCCGTATGACCGACTCAAACATTCTGTTGAGGATGCGTTCAGTCGTCTCGGCGACTTGAGAAGCCGACCCGGGCCCTTGGATTTTGATGGCATGGAGCGCAGGGATCTAGCAAAGGTGCTTCGTCCTGCGATGGTAGATGATGTTGCAGAGGAGATAAACCGAATCAGAGGGAGGAAAAGGTATATTTTCTCTTCAATGACTACCAGGACTTATGTTTTGACAGGGTCCCTCCAGCATCTCTTTCGCCATGAAGACGTCTATCAAGTTGTGACACGACGAACCTCTGGACAGGAAACAACGCGCAGCTGCGACAAGCGAACAAAATGGCTCGACTTCGAGGCCTTTCTGTTTGATGCAGAATGCGAAGGCAAAGTCCAAAATGGACGATAAGTTTCGACCGGATGTTTTCAAGACGTTGGAAGAGATACATCTGCGGACGACGGTAAGCATGGTTTCAATCCATGTTCTTCCTTCGACTTTGCTCATCCGCAGGCAGATTCGTATTTAGACAGGAATAAGGATCGTACGGGAAAGACAAGGAGGATCAACCAACGTCGATATACATGTACTGGGACGGTTATCCCGCAAAATCCTTCCAAGTGACCTGGAGCTCCAAACTCGGTGTCTGTCTTTCTTATCAGTGTAGTCGGTCTGTCGAAGACCACCATTCCGTCGCTGTCGTACGTCTTGCGGACCCATCGGTCACTTCAACCGCGCTTACTAGTAGTACCGTAGCTTCTTCAGCCCCAAGGTTAACGGCTCCATACTTTTGCTCGCCTATCTCGCAACTCCCTTCCGCATTGCAACGTAGCTCCCATGAAACGATCACTCTCAGGACCGACGACCCACACTTCCATACACTCCCATCCCGCCTTCTACGTACCAGGAAGACCTAGACACATCAACGACTAGTATTTTGGTCTGGTCAGTCATCGAACCTTTTTACCGTTGGAGCTGCTACCAGCCCAACTTCCGCGAGCAAAGTCAGCGGGATTCTAAATCGTGGAGGAGATGTATTTGTGGTCGGTGTAGCGGGATGGAGGCTGCCGTGGATTTTCGCGTCCATCTATCACGTCCATCCACATGTCGACCGGCAAGGCTGCCCGCCGCGCGCGTTTTGAAGGAGCCTGGAAGGTCATCAAGCAGGAGCTGCTCGACTACATTACGGGCGAGGGTATGCCCCAAGGATGCGATTGAGTGGTACGAGAGGGTGAGAGAGCTTCACTGGAAAACGGAACCGAGTTCATCCTCCTGACAGAATCTCGACTACAACGTCTTCGGAGGCAAACTGAACCGCCGCATGTCTGTCGTCGGCACCGCCAAGATAATCAAGGACGACGAGCACCTAAAGGCTGCCGTACTCGGATGGGGCATTGAGCTCGTGCGTCCAACTTTCCGTATCTTCCCTTTTTGCCGTTCTCACCCTCCCACTCACAGCTTCAAGCTTTCTTCCTCGTCTCAAATGACATGATGGATGCATTGATCATGCGCCGAGACCAGCCCTGCTGGTACTGCGTCCCCAAAGTCGGCCAAATCGCCATCAACGACTCGTTCTTGCTCGAGGCTACGATATGTTACCTCAAGAAGCATTTCCGCGGGGAGAGCTACTATGTTGATATTCTGGGGCTTTTCCTGGAGACGACGTTCCAGACAGAGAGGGGCAGCTTATCAGACGAGGTTTATTTGATCAAATCCTCTCGGAAAAAGTACGTACTTCCTTTCGCTGACGTCGCGCTTGTTTTGACCGTTGTATGAAGATATTCGCTGATCATGACATACAAAACTGCATACTACTCCTTCTACCTCCCTGTCGCCGTCGTCGCACGTCCTACAATCCTACCCCTCCGGGAACCAAACCATCAAGCCCACGCCCTCCCCAAATCCATCCTCATCCCCCTCGGCGAGTACTTCCAGATCCAAGACGACTTTCTCGACTTTTCCGGCACGCCCGAGCAGATCGGCACAGATATCCTCGATAACAAGTGTTCGTGATGCGTGAATACCGCGCTGGCGGCGTGTACACCCGAGCAGCGGAGGATCCTCAATGAGAATTATGGGATGAAGGATTCCGAGTGCGAGAGGAGGGTGAAGGTGGTGTTTGAGAGTCCCGAGGTGGATTTGAGGAAGAGGTACGGGCTGTATGAGGAGATGGCTTATGGGGAGCTTATTGCAATGATTTGGAAGATTCCGGAGGTTGAGGGTAAGAGCACGTTGAAGAGGGAGGTCTTCAAGAGTTTCCTGGATAAGATTTATAAGAGGACCAAGTAGGGAATTTAGAGGCAGTGTAAGATCAGCTGTGTATCACATAAGCCTCACTGCCGCGTCAACTTGACTAGAAACCACCACCACCACCATGAGGATTTTCCAGTCGGAAAGGCCAGAACGATTCATCTGGCAGCCAGTCATCACCTGCTTTGCCGTCCTCAAACATACCAGCCCAAGTTACAGGGTCTTCGTCGAACAATGCCGCCTCCGTTACCAGCAAGCTCTTCCGTCGAGGGAAACGGGGTCACACTGATACGACAGGCGATGTCGCCACCACGTCAGGGAACAAGACCGCCAACGCGGCCGCGATTCTGGGGATCGTGCAAGCCATTTGCGAGGTGCTGGACAAGGTGCCGTACGTCAAGGTAGTCACAGGACTTGCGAATACAGCCATCAAGATCGTTGATGTATGTCATCGCTTTGTGGCAGTGAGCTCGCTGTACTAATTCACATCTCGCTTCACAGGAAGTCGACGCATGTAAGAGAGAATGGGACAAGGTGAAGGTTAATCTTCTTAAGGTCCGCGATACTGTGCTCGAGTTCCGGCATGGGCGGGACGACTCAGCGCCGCTGCCGGACAATGTCAAGGCCGCATTTCGAGAGCTTGAGACCTGCCTGACGGAAGTTCTCGAAGCCGTGAGACGATACCAGGATGTGAGCATGGGAAGGCGAGCACTAGAGCGTAGCACTCTCAAGGAAGATGCCATGTTATGTGTGGGACGCATTGATATGGCAATCAAGGTCTTCCAGGTGCATCAACACTGTCTCTGTACTTGCTCTCAAATAATCTTCTGAGCCATTTTTTGCAGATGAAAGTCCATGTTGACACACGCCTCGCTGTGGAACAGACGCGCCTCATCGGGGAGCGGACACATCTTGGTGTGGAGAAAATCCTTGCAACCATACAGCAGGGCCCAACTCCATCCTCATTCCTCAATCTGAATGTGCTTGCTTGCCCTGCTCCAAGCCAATACTTCACTGGCCGTGAGGGCATCCTCTGGAAACTGTCACAAATGCTTGCTGCACCAGTGGTTACCCTTTTCAGCACAAACAGGAATGCACTTTCAGCTTTTGTTCACAGCTTTGATCACTTATCCAGGTCAGTAGTCTATTCTGTGGTATCACATCAGCTGACATGACCTAGATTTACTGCCATTTTCCTGGATGCAAGCTCAGTTGAAGCACTCAAAGCCATTGCACACAATATCAAGGCCAATGATGGTGCCCATCCCCCTCCTCTGCTTGTTCTTGAGAATATGGATGCTTCTCTGGAGCTAGACCAATATATTCCTTACTCCCTTCATAGTCCCATTCTCATAACAAGCACTGACCAAGCTGTTTCCCACTTTGCTTCACCAGATTGTGAGTTTGAGTTGCCTGGTCCTGCAGACCAGTGGGCTGCTGATGGCCTCTGTCGGTTCATTGAGACAGCTTTCATTCCTTTGCTACATGTTGTCTCCCTTGTAGCAAAGGGTGGAACTGGGAAGACACAGGTGGTACTTAGATTTGTTTCTGAGAACCCATCTAGGTAAGACTGTTGTATATTTAGTTAACCCATGATATTGAGAGCCAATGATAGATTCTTGCATGTCTGGTTTTTTGATGCCACCTCAGATGCTACACTTGCTGCTGACTTCAAGAAGCTTGGTGAAGCTGCTGGCATTGGTGAATTGGTTGATGATGTTTGGGATTTCTTGGGGAGGATGCATGAGGATTGGCTTGTTATTTTTGACAATGCAGATGATCTAAAGGTTGACCTGAGCAAATACATCCCACAGTGTGATCATGGGAATGTCATTATTACCAGCTGCCTCACTGAGGTTCACCAAATGGCATCCCCTGGTTTTCACCTTGACTTTTCAGACCTTGAACAAAGTGAGGCTGTGGATCTTCTTCTAAAACATGCACATGAGAACTCAGACAATGACAATCAGCAGCTTGCATCTAGTATTGTTGATGCACTTGGCTGCCAAGCCCTTGCTGTAGCTACAGCTGGTGCTTATATTGCCTCAACTGCAACATGTACTCTTAGCAACTATCTCTCCCTTTTTAAATGGAAATGCAAGCAGCTTCTTAATTACAAGATGAGATCACTTGATGGTTATCAGAAAACTGTTTTTAGTGCCTTCCAACTTAGCTTTGATCAGCTTAGCCCTTCAACTAAGCTTTTCATACAGATCTGTGCTTTCTTTCACCACACAGCCATACCTGTTGAGCTGTTTTATCATGCAGCTGCCTTTACTGGTAATGACCTTGAGCCTGAAGAGGAGGAAACTCCAGCTGTAGAGGAGCTAAAGCATTTTTTGTCACTCTTTACATATGATGGATCATGGGATGGCAGTATTGATGAACTGAGCTGTCTCTCTCTCACAATGTATGACACTAGTGCTAAGGCCCTCTCATTCCACTCTATCATCCACATGTGTGTTCAGAAGACCATTATTGATAAGGATAGAGTATGTCATATAGCTCAGCTTCTTTTAGCATGTGCAACACCTGATGGCATTACTGATGCTGACTATCAGTTTCGGCGGCTACTAATTGCACATGCTGACTGTATTTATCAGAATAAACTTTGTACATATCTTGTCTATGATGGTCTAAGAAGAATCTTTAATGATGCTGGCATGTGGATGAAAGTTGAGAGCATATCGCAAAAGGCTTTGGTGTATTGTGAGTGCTATTTTGGAAAGCATCACCAGAATACCTTAATATCTATGACAAACCTTGCATGGACCTATAAGGAGTGTGGACAATTAGAGAAGGCAAAAGTGCTAGAGACAGAGACACTCAAGCTTTGTAAGGAAGTGCTTGAGAAGCATCATCCTAACACTTTAGTATCTATGAGCAGTCTTGCATTGATATATAAGGAGCTTGGACAATTGGAGAAAGCAAAGATGCTAGAGACAGAGACACTCAAGCTTTATAAGGAAGTGTTTGGGTAACATCATCCTTACACCTTAATATCTATGGGCAATCTTGCATCAACATATAAGAAGCTTGGACAATTGGAGAAAGCAGAAATGCTAGAGACACAAACACTCAAGCTTCTCAGAGAAGTGCTTGGAGAGTATCATCCTAACACTTTGATATCTATAAACAGGCTTGCATTAATATATAAGGAGCTTGGACAATTGGAGAAAGCAGAGATGCTAGAGACAGAGACACTCAAGCTTCACAGGAAAGTGCTTGGAGAGTATCATCCTAGCACCTTGATATCTATGGGCAATCTTACATCAACATATAAGAAGCTTGGACAATTAGAGAAAGCAGTGGTGCTAGAGATAGAGACACTCAAGCTTCATAGGGAGATGCTTGGAGAGTGTCATTCTGACACCTTGATATCTATAAGCAATCTTGTATTGACATATAAGAAGCTTGGACAAATGAAAGAAGTAGAGATGTTGGAAGAGGAGATGTTTGAGCTTCACAGGAAAGCACTTGGACAAGATATAGTATAAATGCATGTATGAATGTGTCCAGATCCATCCTGTGGATATTAAGGTATCTGATAGATAATATTTATATTTATGATGATATATTTAGTAGGCTATGTCTATTTGGCTCCCCCAAGAGTACTACAAGGAATTGCCTGCTCTGCCAGAGAGTTCAGGGTAGCAAGAACACTCTCATGGTTTCACTAAATCTCTCAAGACTATGGTCAAGATTTAATCTTAGTTGGTAAATCCCTCAGTGATAAGTAGACTTGGAGTGATTTATTGCACTTTTGATGCATGATGCACTGTGTAATCTGAGGGAATTTTGTCATAGTAGGAGTCAATATAATGGTGAAGCTGATTACCTGTTTCGATATAATAACCTCTTCCTTCACATGCAAGATAGCTATTATTAGAATAAGAGAAAGGTTGCAGTATGGCAAAGAGCTATCAAAAATGACTGGTGAGCTAATGATGTCATGATATTAGTCTCTTAATATTTGTATATAATTACATAGCTACTGGTCCATCTGGCAGACTGAAAATAACAGAAGACAAAGAAAATTTCCAAGATATTCAATAGAGAAGAAATACTCTGAGAGAGTATTAAGTCACTAGGGGAGTGGCTAGGCCTGCTGCCTCAGTACAATTTCACCCCAGTGTATATATATCAACTATCATCAACTTTTGTTACACTAATGCTCTACTACAGATCTCTGATATCCTTGTTTCTTCCTCAGAGAATACACAAACCATCTGACACTGTCTTGTCAACCAGGACTCTCACTTTTCCTTCCAAAAGTGCAAGACTTGGGGAGTTTACCAAGTATTACAATACCAGTGGGATCTACACAATAGAAAAGAAATTAGTGTAAAAAGCACCAACATCAACATTGTTATGGTGAGTGCAATGTTACTGCCATTCTTATCATTGGGATCAACCACCATGAGGGCCCATTGTTTCTCTCAAGATGCTTCTTTTGCTCAAGCTCCAGATATGGTATGACTGTATGATGGCACCCAAGCTGTCTAAACAAAAAAAGCAGTTGTATGGGTTATGGTACCCATTTGGCTTGGAGCCGAATTGGTGGACCTCAAAAACTATGAGGTATTTGTTATGATTTCACCTATTTTCTTATCTTATCTTAGGCCTTATCTTATCATGATCATATCATATCTAATCTCAGTGCCTATCACAGATCACAGTGATGTGCTCAGTAATAGGCAGGGCACAAATGAAACAAGTGTCTAGATCGTCAATCTAGATACTAAATCTCACACACACACACACACAATCATCAAATGTTAAGTTCAAAGGTGAGTACAGTAGAAGCACTTGTGGTGTACTTAGATAGCAATAATCAATTGAGTTTGTTCAAAGGTAGCTTCGATTCAGTTCTAAATGTGTTTATACAAGATACACTAATCGCGGTAGTGAGGATATATGAACATGGGGTTGGTAGATACAATTATGAGCAGTTTAGACTCAAATTGACTTTGTCTAGGAGAGCTTTTTAAGGCTTGACTAGAGAACACTTCAACAACTAACAATCAAAGACCTAGATGATCTACAAAGAGCACAATAGCTCTAGAGTACACAGACTCAATTACAATACAAGCACATACACTTGCAACTAAAGAACCAGAGTTTTACAAAGAGTCCTTGACTCTACAAAGAACACACAGGTCCTGGCTTCAAGTACACAACTTGTAAAGAGTCCTTGACTCTAGAGTACCCTGAATTATCAACTGTTTAAACTTAAAGCATTCTAGGGCTTATTTCACTTCAACTAGGCAACATCTTTGGTCTGTAGGTCAACTTAGCATGTTTAGATTACTTTAGTTGGCTTTGGAGCGCGAGGCATTTGGATGTGGAGCAGTTCTAGGAACTAGCAAAGTGCAAACACAGAGACGACTCTTATTCCTTCTTAGTTCTTCTAGATTACTGTAGCTGCCCTTTTGGGTTGACTTGGTAAACTTAAATTCACTTCAGTTGAGAATATGCACTTAAAACCAATGATTGATTAGGTAGCTATAAGGCTACTAGCACAAATGTGGGGGGAATGCTTTCCTGGCATTATGTATCTAGTCACTGCTAATTTATATGATTTGTTGTCTAGGTATAGGAGCTAGTATCT
Organism: Armillaria borealis; assembly: GCA_030435635.1. NCBI lineage: Eukaryota > Fungi > Basidiomycota > Agaricomycetes > Agaricales > Physalacriaceae > Armillaria > Armillaria borealis. The sequence goes on from JAUEPT010000153.1 coordinate 51,974, forward strand.
AAAATAATTATGGTACAAACTTTAGGTATTAATATAAACAATGAGTAATTAATTTATAAGGATTGCGCCTTTTCACGGTTCTATTCAGTTAGACAGAATGGCTATGGGTTATTCTATTGATGAGGTGTGCCCTTGTGGTCTGCAGGAACTCCTCACTTCTCTTTCATAGCTCACCACATGGTACACCATTCAATACTACAGATTGTATGGTATCTCGAGGATGTAACCATCAATTGTGATCAATTGTCAGTCTGAGACTGTATTACTTTGATTGCTGCACAATCTAGTCGGTTATCTCAGCACCAAGTAGTGGCTGTTCAGTTATTCTAGTGTTATTCATGTTCTAGACTAAGTTCATCTCAAAATAGGATTCATTCTAACTTAGCGCTTTATTCCAGGTTTATTCAATGCATCGAGGTGCTGAGTTATCTAGTTATTCTATGCTTGCTTTGATGTTTGTACTTCATAGAGACAAGTCCCCAAGATTTGATTATAATAGTCTTGGTTTATATGGGGAATAGCATTGAATACTGAAGGCAAGTAGAGTTGACTCGTCTAGATGTCATCTCTAAGTCCATTCTTGTACTGGTTTGCTCAGTATCTCATGTAGTATTTAGCTAACAGTGTAAAGCCTTCACTATAGCTCTTTGTACCACTTGTAGACTGTGCTATTTGATTAAAAATCACAAAATCTATGGGTAGCCTGATACCAAGCATATCAACGGGCCGATCGCCTCATCACTACCAAGTGACTTCAGCAATTGTACTATGGCTCATGACCATTGCTCAGCTATGACCTTGTTTTCATTGTTTCATGCACAGTTATGAAAGGCAGCTCTCTTTTGAGAGTGGCCAACACTGTGTAAAGACTCACAAGATCGAACTGAAAGAACAGGAACAAACTCAGATTGGATGTGAACACTATGTAAGTGGAGATAAAGGGAAGAAAATGGGATGATGAGCGAGGCGGGATGCAGAAATGATAGTGATAGGGAAGAAGAAAGGAGTAGGTACATGTATCTACAGGTATATATAGAAAATGGAGTCCCACAATGTACATAGGCCCAAGCAATGGGGTGGGTATGATAAGCAATGGGATAGGGGAACGGTGAGATATGGGTCCGAGATGGTGCTGCGGGATCAGTTGGGGAGCATTGGAATGAGATCCGAGATCAGTAACGTTAGCATGTGTTGTAAGCATGGCTTACAGGTTACTGAATGAACACATATATTATTAGAATACTCAGAACAGTATATAAGTAGTATAGCTCTTGCTGTATTATCTCCAGCTTTGAGCTAAAGTTTATCTATACCAAACTTACTCTTCAACTCACTCCTCTTGCTAAGACTAAATGCTAGTCCCTTGATTCTCGGTGACAGACTTTGAGACTCCTTGGGTGACTGTATGAACACAATACAGCTCTTGGTTTACTCATGTTTGTTATACCAGAGTTCGGGTCTAACAATTAGTTCAAAGCTTCTAGCTTTCCCTTTCTTCAGCGACCATCATGCTGAAGAAACCGAATACCAATACTCACCAACTTTTCCACCAAGACTTTTAACATTCTTGTAGCAGCCATTGGCACTATCACAGGAACTATAACTCTCTTCCTACTTTCCTATTGTTACTCCTACGAGCTGTGATCATTCGTGGCCCATTACACCCCCTTCTTCCAACCTGCCCAACGAAACCCTCTACCTCATTCAAACATTTTCCTTACCTGCCACTATGTCATCATCTGGCCTCAAGGCTCCACCTTCACAACAACCAACTCTGTATCCGAAGGAGAAGAAGAGCCGAGCCCGATCAATTCTTGACTCACTCAGGAGCCTGTCCTCAATATGGACATTGGAGAAGAAGGCAGGAGCATCCTCCTTGAGGAGTGTCCAGGAAACCCCATCCCAACAATCCTCCACACTGAGTCCAGTGAGGGAAGCTCTGTCTTGAGCCGACCAAGCTTGGGCCAATATGCCTGAGACTCTCTTGGAAGCTATTCCACCCTCCTTCCCATTGACCAATCTCTTCCTAAAATCATTCTCGACAGCAACAATGAGGAGCCCTATCAGTACTACCCCCATTCCCCTACCCAATCTGAGTATGAGTCCTATTCAACCAACCCCTATATTAACTGACCAGACTTCCCAGCACTTGGACCCTACTATTGAGAGGCAGAGGCTGAGGCTAAAGAAAATACTGCAAGGCTTGAGTATGCCAGACTCGCCATTGCAGAGGCCAACACCCAAGCAATCCTTGATCAGGCATGCCTCCACATCCTTAATGAATTCACTACTGGTATCATCCAAGAAACAATGGGACCAGCCAAGCTCCCATTCCCCAAAGACCATCACCTCACAGGAGCATGATGAGAACAAGCTATTGAGTGCCTCCATCAGCTCAGTATCCACTCTCAACAGCAGTGGAATGAGTATCACCACCAGCTCATCCTTGCTCATGATGCCTGCCACGAGACTAGCAGCCAGTTACAGGGCAAAACAGATGAAGAGTACTGACAATGATGATACTGGAATGCAATCCAAATGGTCCCCTCAGAGAGGGCACAGGTCTTCGAGAAGCAATAGTGGAACAACTACCAAAAAAACTGGAGTCAGTGGCCATGTTACTATTACAGGCCAAACTCCAACTATGCACCCCCTCCCCTTGACATCAGTGAACGTCTCGCTTATGGATATCAGGTATCCCATGATTTTGACATCCACACCCTCCAGCAGCTTGTATGAGGAGGGAGGGATATCCCCCTCACAGAGCATCAGTGAGAGTATAGGAGAATTGCATGTGATGGCCAAGGAGACCTGCAAGACACTGGAAGTAGAATTTATGAGAATCTACACCAGTTGCTATATGGGCCTTACCTTGGACCTGACTTGGAGGATGTCCCTGATGGGACTGTTGTGGTGGAATACAGACACATCAGAGAAGGTGAATATTATTAGGCATTGTGCAATGAAACAAGTGTTAGACCCAGACCGGAGTATAACAATCAAGACTAAATACATGGCTGTACCATTTGTACAAGTCCCCACGTAAGTGTCTATATAGATTGCGATACTAGCGATCCAAGTAAAAACACAAAGGTCTTAGCGAGGAGTGAGTCTGAGAGTAAGTCTGGTGTATTGAAACTTTAGCTCGAAGCTGGAGAATATACAGCGAGAGCTATACTACTTATATACTGTTTCTAATGGTCCGTGCATGTCTAGAGTAAATGATAAGTGGGTCGACAAAGGTCCTCTTGGCAAGTGTGTACAAGTCTGTTGGTAAACATTGTAAACGGGCGTCTAGACATGTGCCGCTAGGTACCCAAAGGAGTTGTCTCGTATGGTTACGATAAGTGATGGCAGAGTGGGGCCACCATGCCCAGATAAGATAGGCGCTTGGATTAGATGTGATAAGGATCATGATAAGATAAGCGCCCAAGATTAAATGTAAAAATAGAAAAATCGTAACATTACCCCCTTGTTAAAGGCAGGCGTCCTGACTGCTTTACATTCAGCCTCCCTCCTCTGCGGTATATCCGTCCATTGGTCCGTATTTTTCGCTGAATTCCTCCCTGCTGGCCCAGTAGTAGTCTTTGATTAACTCACTGAGGTGAGGGATTTCGTCCTCGAAATACCATGCCGTTGTTACGAAGTTGAAGCCTTGTTGCACTTGGAATTGGGTTTTTCCGTCCTTCTGTCTGGAATCAAGGATAAAAATTTGTTTTGGTTCACAAATTTTTGAGCCAAGATTCCCACCATCTACCACTCTATTCTGATCATGGTCGACTACTACCGCTTGGACTGATATTGTCCCCTTTTTAGCTAAGTAGTCGGTTATGGCTTCTCTGGCATGGTTGAGCTCGCTTTCCTTTGTCCACTTGTTTTCCTCCAAACCGTATCCTTTCCATTTGACGAGATAGTCTGTTACTATGACTGTAGTGGGTTTTCTCGTTTTAGGGTCATTTGGACCTCGCGTTTTGCGAGTTTTGTGGTCTAGGATTGTTTCGACCTCATATTCGGGTTCATCGTCAATGAGGTCGGGTGGAGGCGCTGGTTCCTTCTGTTGGTTTGGGAACGCGGGAGGTAGGTATGGCGTCAAGAGTGTTTCATTGAAGACGGGGTAGATCTTCCAACTGGTCGGCAGTTTCAGTTTGTAGGCTGAAAGGCCTCGCTTTTCTATAATTGAAAAGGGCCCAACTTTCTTGTCGTCGAGCTTCTTCTTAGGTCTGGCGAGGTGGAGGTTGGTGGTGTCGAGCCAGACTTTGTCTCCTGTCTGGTACTCGACGGCAGTTTTCTTCTTTTTGTCGTACTGGGTTTTCATTTGTTCTGCTGCTTTAGTGAGAGCGGCTTTTGTCTCGTTATGAATGAGTTTCATATTCGCTGCAAAGGTTTCTGACGCTGGTGTGCGAAGCGTGGTGTGGGAGTGTGAGTCGGGTGCGACTCGTGGATTCCTTCCAAAGTTTACAAAGAAAGGACTTTTACCGGTGGCGGAGTGAACACGGTTGTTATGTTGAAATGCTGCCAGTGGTAACCATTCGGGCCAATCAGTTTGCTTGAAATTAATAAATATCCTAAGATATTTTTCAATTTCTTGGTTAGCGCGTTCCGTTTGTCCATCAGTTTGTGGGTGATAGGCCTGTGGAAGCGTTTCCCTTGATGTCCAACATTTTGTACAAGTCCTGGAGGAACTTGGACACAAATTGCGGTCCTCTGTCGGATATGATGGTTTGTGGCATACCGTACTTGGCGTAAACTTCATCACGTAGAATTTTGGCCCATCCTTCCGAGGAGAGGGTCATTTTACACGTGATGGGAATGATGGCTTTTGAAAAATGATCCATGATGACTAGGATGGCATCAAGTCCTTTGCAAGGGACGAGACCCGTAATCATGTCGATGGAGATGTGTGTCCAGGGTTCGGACGGGATCTCATTGGGATGGAGGGGTGCTCGGCGTGCTTGGGTACTTGCTTTAGTCTTTACGCAAGTTTCGCATCCTTGGACATAGGTTTCTACGTCCTTTCTGAGTTTGGGCCACCAATAGTCATGAAGGATTAACTCCTTTGTTTTCTCGATGCCCAGATGTCCTGCCGTGATATGATCGTGGCAGCGTGATATAACTTCGCCTCGTATGGTAGAGTCGCGGGGAACATAAATTCTTTTGTCATAATATAAGAGGCCGTTCCTTTCTTGGAGACCCTTCTCATGGTTGAGAGAGGTCGCGGTTCCTTGGTCCCATTTCTGGTGGTTGCGAGTAGCACTCTTAATGCGCTCGTGGGTTTCGTCGGTGGTGGGCATTATCATTGCCCGGAAATGTGCTGGTTCGAGGACGATGATCTCCTCGTTGTCGTCTTGGCCTTGGGGATGATCTGCTCTTCTGCTAAGGAGGTCTGCCTTTTTGTTTGAGGCGCCTGGTTTGTGGTGAAGAGTAAAATGATACTCCGTGAGTTCAGTTACCTATCGCGCCTGTCGGCAGTTGAGTTTCTGAGGCTTGCGGAAGTATTGTAGGTTTTGATGATCTGTCCAAATCTCAAAATCTACAGCGGCACCCATGAGGTAGTGTCGCCATTCATCGAGGGCGAGCATTATGGCAAGTAGTTCCTTGTCATAAATCTCGTAGTTACGTTCAGTGACTGTTAAAGCTTTTGATAGGAAGGCTACGGGCCTCCACTTTCCATCTTGTTCTTGGGACAGGATCGCGCCAATCGTGCCTTCGCTCGCATCTGCCTCTACGCAGAATTGTCCTTTCTTGGTGGGGATGGCTAAAACAACGTCCCTGGCTAGTTGGTCTTTGAGCCGTTGGAACGCCATTTGCTGTGCTGTTCCCCAAGTCCAAACTTCCTTGCCGGTAAGCTTTGTCATAGGGCATACTATAGTGCTGTAATCCTTAATAAAATGTCGGTAGAAGTTGGTGAAGCCTAAGAACGACTGTAGTTCTTTCTTCTTGGCTGGAACGGGCCAATCCATGATGCCTGCCACTTTGATGGGGTCCATACGTATGGAGCCTTCGCTGATTATTACCCCAAGGTACTCTGTTTCAAGTACCTTGAACTCGCACTTCTCGGCTTTCAGGAATAGTTTGTTTTTCCTTAATAACTCCAAGACGCGATGAGTGATCTTCCGATGCTCTTCTAGAGTCTTCGAGAAGATCAGGATGTCGTCAAGGTATATGGTGACCTTGCCGGTAGCTATCAAGTCCTTGAAGATGTCGTTCATCATCCATTGGAACGTAGCTGGCGAATTAGTGAGTCCAAAGAACATAACCGTGGGTTCGAACAGCCCTCGGTTAGTTCTGAATGCGGCTTTCCATTCATCGTCCTTTTTGATGCGTACATTGTTGTATCCCCAGCGTACATCGAGCTTGGTGAAGTATTTAGCGCTTCTGAGCTTGTCCATTAGCTCTGAAATGAGCGGTAAGGGATAACGGTTTTTAATCGTCATCTCATTGAGCTTTTGATAGTCCTGGATGGGACGTAGTGTACCATCCTTCTTTTTGATGAAGAAAAATGGTGAGGCCATGGGGGATTTAGAAGGTCGAATCCTTCCTGATGCGAGGTTTTCGTCGAGGAACTTATCAAGTTCTTTTTGCTCGGCGGTGATGAGCCTCCAGGCTCTGTACGCTCAGAATTCGCGGATTTTATGCACTAATTGCCGCTCCTGTCCACACAACGGACTTTCAGTAAACCAAAGATTGCACACAAGCTCATACTACTTTCATGCTACGGCAACCACTCCTCACGCGCTTTGTTATCCATCCCATCTCGTTACGCATCACAATTGCCGCATTCCATCACGGCAAGGCACCTTCAATCGTAAATCATCTCAAAACGGAATTGCCGCATCGCTTCCCATCGGCACAGTGACGCACCAATCAATCACTTAATGAAATGACATGATTGCCGCGGCCACTCATCCATCCAAGATATTTTGAGCACACGGCAACTACAGACCGCGTTTTACTAAGGCTGTTACTTCGCCAAGACTTTGAATCGACATAGACCCAAGCATGCACCTCAGTACAAAACCCATACCGCACCAGTCCGCAGCTAAACAGCACGCAACGATCCATTCATCGCTCCATAAAACCATACGGTTTTCATCCATACGCGGCAACGTCGACGAGTTGCTGTTACTTTCGAAGTCAAGAAACCATATGTTTGCTACGAAATCTACTAAGCCACGGCCTTACAGCCTGACTAAGTCGCACATACTTACTCTATTTATAATCTCGCACTTGTAGTATAAAAACTAGCTAGAAAACGTCGTTTAGGGGAAGCTTACAGTCAGCATAACGGAGCGTACCCTCTATCATCGAGTCTACACCACCCACCACGTCTATCGATAATTCTGCTACGTTTATTACCGTTTCACGGCAATATACCGTTTATCCCAGCATATTCTCGAGTGCACGTCAATTCTTAAGCTCACCAGAGTTATTCCACGGTTTTTGACTGTGAAGAGTCGCTTGACACTCGCTCTTCGCTCTTAACACTATTGGTACACGCTCATATTGTGCCAATACGTGATCGCTGCGCCATATCTCGTCCCCGTTTATCTTTCATCGGCCGCTATCGTTTCAACTTCACAAGCATAGGATCGTTTTCACGTTTTCACTTTCACCATCGTATCATCGCCCACTTGGGTAGTCTCCGAGTAGACTTAGGATCGTTTTCGCACCAGTATAGGACCAGTTTCAGCATAGTTTTCGTATAGGACAGTCCCTCGAGTGGACTTGAAGGTTAGTTTTGACATAGGATAGGATCGCTTCAGCACAAGACCAGTTTTTGACATCGACATCAGTATTCCCATATCGTTTAGGATCAGTACTCTGCCATCACCAGTATATTTCCGTTCTCGCTCTCAGTATCATTGCCCAGTTTCCATATTTCCACATTTATTCTCGACACCGCACCCTCAGTACTCCGTCTCACGTTCTCTCTCGACACACCCAGCCTCAGTTACACATTTTCGCACCGATTCCCCACTCCCAGACTCAGTTTCACACGTTTATCTCCGTTTCCTTCGCTCGCTTCACTAGGATTGCCGTCTAGCGACGTTTTCTAGTCTCTTCTCATGTTCTCGCTTACGGATTCGTGGTATTCACGTCATACCTGATTCCGTTTCCTCTCATTTCGAGAGATCCTTACCAGCTTACAGCCAGAGCTACTAGTACTCAACTACCAAGCAGTACTACTTCACTGACTGAAAAGTCGCAGTGTATACTTGCGTATAGAGGAATTGGTTTACTGCACGGAGGTGCCCCGAACCCACTCACAAACACGATCGCCTTGATTGCCGTGTTAACACGTTAATTAACCAATCTCGTTCCTGAGTTGGTGTTGCCGTTGCCACGGAAGTCTAGGCTCATCAGCGGGGTTCAATGGATAGACTTTACAGTCTAGGGTGTTTTTGGCATTTGGGATGAGTTCAATGGCATGATCCCAGGTCTTGCGGGGTGGTAGTTTGTTGAAACTATCTTTGTTAAATAAGTCCTTGAAGTCTTGATATGACTCGGGGATCATTTGTTTGAAGGTTTTGGTCTCCTTCCCTTCAGCAGCCTTGGCGGCGAGTTCGTTGGCTTTATGGACTGCTCGTATCTCGATGGCTTCATCGAAGTTGACGGCGAGGATGGTTTCTCCATCCTGGAGTTCCCATTCATCGTCAGGGTCTGCGTCTGGGAGTATGAATGGATTTTTGGCACAGCGACATCGTGTAAAGGTTATGCTGCCCGTTGTCCAATTGATGCTCAGGTTGTGACGTACTAGCCAATCATGTCCTAGGAAGATTTCCTTCGAGCCGAGGTCGGTAACGGCGAGGTCAATCCTTTCAGTATGGTCTCCAATTTTGAGACAAAGCTCTGCATACGCGGTGATTTCTCCCGCCTTGTTGCGGGAGCCATCGGCATTGTAGACGGGGATGGAGCTTCCTGTTTTCTTGGTTGGGATTCCGTATTTTTCGACAAAGTCGCGATGGATAGAACTTCCTGTGCATCCGCTATCAATAAGTCCTTTGGATGAAATGACTTTATGTCCTTCCAGAGTCTCTAATTGTAGGGGAATTAGGAGACTCTGAGGGGAGTTCTGTGCACGGATGAAGTATCACTTGGGTTTGCGAAGTTCATCTAGCCATTCAAGGGCCCTAAAGCGTTCCGAGGAACGAAGGCCTTCAAGGAGGTTGTCTACGACTTCCTCCGCTCGGGTCTTATGAATCCAGTTGAGCAGAATAGCTTGGGCGCTGGATTCGTCTGTAGCATCTTTGATCGCCCTCCAGGTCCATTCAGTTTCGAAGGGTTTCAACCATTCTTGGGATGTGGTGATCGGGGGCGCGTGCTTCGCTGCCTCTCACCCCTTTGTCTTTTCTTCTATCTTGTTCTCCTGTAGTTTAAATGAAGTATCGTCATCTTGATCAGGTACTTTGATCATAACTACCGAGTGCCCCCTTTTCACTGCCTGGGTGCTAGCAGCTTCCTTCCTATCGGCTGTCCTTGCGGTCTTCTCCAACACTCGGGCGATCCCTTGATCCCGGTTAAGGTGATCGTAGGTCGCGGGAGCCGCTTGTTCAGAGGGTGAGTTTGGACCTGGTTCCCCTGCCCCGTCCAGTCTAGTACAGAGACTAGCTGTTATGACAGGTACCACTATGGTAGGTGGCTTTCCGCCTGGCACTTTCACTCATAATGAGTTACTTGTGAGGTGATTATCTGTCTGACGGTGTCGGCAGACCGCTGTCAAGGTTCTCAGTCACGTCCTCAGGCTTCGTTGGATGAAGCGATTGAGACTGTATCTATGTCGTTAGCTAAAACGGCATACCTGTTTTGTGATTCCTTGTGGGGACTGGTTTGAACTACTTTCAGCGAATATATTTGAATGCGGCGTATATAAATCATGTGTAGCTAGAAAAGCTGAATAAGTCCGTCCACTATGACTAGAGCGCGCACCAGAACCAGACCCCCTCTTCCGCCGAGTAAGTAGAATCACTTACTTCCCGGCGTTGTCTTTTACCTCTTCGATCTTGGAACCCGTCGAGGGCTCAGTCGTCGAGGCTCGTACCTCCTGCTTTCCTTTGTTCCATGATTGTAACAGGCAATTTTTGCTGATATGCCCCTTTGTCCCGCACCGGAAGCAGTCCCCACTCTTGATGGTGTCGATGTCCATAGGCTGTCCCCGACCCCCAAAGGTGGTGCCGGTGACAGCCTTTTTGGGTGCCATGGTAGTTGTCGTGCCGGATGCCCCCTTGGGCGTTCCGGCATTGGTCTTCGACTGCTGTGGTCGCGGCTGGTACATTCCACTGATGAGGTCGATGGTGTGCTTGCGCTGTCGCTCCTCATCCATGGTGATGATCCTCTCCTTCCACTGTTCATACCCGATGGGGATGCCTATTCCTATATTTGACACCATATTGGTGTAGGAGGGGAGCACCCCTTGTCGTAGGGCGGTGACCATATGTCCTCGGTCATTGGTGTCGGTGCGGAGTCGGGCTTTCTTGGTGAACACTTTCAGTTCCTGGAAGTATTCGTTGGCGGTCATGGTGGAGGTTATGCAGAGGGCATACATCTTCGCCTTCTGCCTCTCCTTGTGTGCAGGGTCCTTGAACTTTTTGTCAACTGCGCGGACAAAGTCAGCCCATGGGGGAAAACGGTATTTTCCCCGGGATGTGGAATACAGGTCGGAGAGCTGTAGGGTCCACCAATCCTTTGCCTTGTCCTCAAAATATGAGGAGGCAAAGGCCACTCGGTATGGGTCTAGCCACATGTATGCGCTGTGTACTTGGAAGTACATCTGGCAGTCTGTGACGAACCTGTCGATATCGTCGGGCTCCCCTTTGAAGGGAAGCGGCTTTCTGATGAGATCGGGTTTACACCCAATCCATGGCGCGTCATCTGACATTGCCCCTATGGGGTTAGGGGGTGTATTGTCGGGTTTGAATTTGTCAGGGGCCCCGGGTAATGAGAACACATCGGGGTTCCGAGCAACTGGGTCTTCCCAGCTGTTTGGAGCCGGATCTCCTTTGAGGACGCTGCTAATTGGGCGTCTTCCTTGTGGGTTGTTGGGCGGAGGGGGTTGTGATGGTTGTGTGGGTTGTCCCGAGCCACCTGGTCGTGGTTTGTCGACGTCTATATTTGATTCGTCGTCATCGGGGTCTGCTGGGGCTTCCCACGGATTGTGGTCGCCGCCGGCTTGTACTCGGTCCTTCCCTTTGTACGGATGGCTTCTCGGCGACGAGAACGGCAAGGGTCAGCTTGTCGGCATGGGCATGGTGGGGGGCGATGTGGGGAACAGATTTTGTTGGTATCGCGATTGGTAGGGAGCGGCTAGAGGGAGGGTGTAGCGGGGATAAAACTCGTTAAATATTTTTATCGCCTGTACGGTGGCGCTATGACTAATAATATCCTCCTGCTCCACTGGGTCCGCTTTCTCCCATGCGGCGCCGGCTTCCGAAAGCCTCCAACTCACTTCTGTCGTTAAATCGGTATGACAAGTATTCCAGATACTCGTGTACTCGGATGCCCACTCTTCTAGGGTCATCTTGCCTTGCACGCTGCCTGTGCTCCATCCATGTATCGATGGAGAGTCCATCGTGCCCCCCAGCGATTCACTGCGCTCGGTAGGCGCGATACCCTTTGAGCCACCTCGGCTCGAAGCGTAGTGGCTGGGCGCGTCGCTCCTCAAGTTTGACCTCATTGAGGGCATCAGTTTCTGCAGGGGTGACGCTTCATACCCTTCGCCAATATTGGGCATTTGACTCGTGCGCCAGTCTTGCACGACTTGTGCGGCGATAGTAGGCGGTGATGAGCTCGTCGCGGGCGGTGATTCATCTGAGCTCAGCCTGGGCTGAGTACTCTCTGACAGCAGCCTCCTCAACTGCTGCTGTAGCTCGTCGTAAGTTGGTGGCGAGCTCAGAGGGGGCGGCGTGGGCTTCGGAATCCAGGTGTATGGGCCTGGAGGTATAGTGGAGTGGGGATGATGGGTCTGGGGACCATGGGGAACGTGGGGCGGAGCATGGGAGTCTATTTCCGGTAGGGGGAGCGAGGTGGTTGCTTTCAAGCCAAAGGCTGTACTCGGAAGCGGTGGGGGATTGGGGAGCGTAGTCGTTGGTGCCCTCAGTGTCTGTGAGGATGACAACAGGTCGAGGGGTGGTAGAGCGGGCGGGGAACTCGGAACTGGATCGAGCAGAGGGGACAGGCGTTCTCTCACTTTCTCCTGGGATCTCTTCGAGCCCCTCAAGAGATCCCGTAGAGATCGAGAGGCTCTCATTGACAGCGAAGAGGATCCCTCTCCCTTCTTCCCCGATATCCAACTCTTCTTGCTCCGTGTGGATGCGGGAGGAGTCGGACGCGTAGGAAGGGGTGGAAAGTCCTGAGGACTCTGGGGAGAAGAGTGGGGGGAGAGGGGGACCGATGGGTCCTCCGTGTGTCCTTTGGACATAGTGGAGGGGAACGGTGGGAGGTTGAGTGGTGGGTTGTCAGGATGCGACTAAGAAGAGATCGCATATAACGTGTTTTATCTCGTGGCGATAGTGTCTGATAAGGAGGAAAGCGGCAGTGAGGGCGGCGAGGCCTACCGCTGTTACCGCAATGGCGAGGGTGGTGGCGTTAGAGAAGTCGGGGGTGATTTGCATTCGGTTTAGTTCAACGTATGAGCGTTGAGAAGAAAGGGAATGTAAGAAGCTTCGAGCTAATTGTTAGACCCAGACCGGAGTATAACAATCAAGACTAAATACGTGGCTGTACCATTTGTACAAGTCCCCACGTAAGTGTCTATATAGATTGCGATACTAGCGATCCAAGTAAAAACACAAAGGTCTTAGCGAGGAGTGAGTCTGAGAGTAAGTCTGGTGTATTGAAACTTTAGCTCGAAGCTGGAGAATATACAGCGAGAGCTATACTACTTATATACTGTTTCTAATGGTCCGTGCATGTCTAGAGTAAATGATAAGTGGGTCGACAAAGGTCCTCTTGGCAAGTGTGTACAAGTCCGTTGGTAAACGTTGTAAACGGGCGTCTAGACGTGTGCCGCTAGGTACCCAAAGGAGTTGTCTCGTATGGTTACGATAAGTGATGGCAGAGTGGGGCCGCCATGCCCGGATAAGATAGGTGCTTGGATTAGATGTGATAAGGATCACGATAAGATAAGCACCCAAGATTAAATGTAAAAATAGAAAAATCATAACAACAAGTGGTAGTCTTATTTAATGAACAATTCCCCCTCTACCAGTATGACATGCTGGCCCCTTATTGATCACCAACCCAACCCTTACCAGACTCTCTGCTGTTCAATGTCCACATGCTGACAAGCCGTCCCTTCAAAGGGAAAAGCTGAATGGTAGCTGGAGCCAGTGATATATGGGCCATGCATTCACACCTAGATTTTGCGGTTTTATAATGATACTCACACATATCTATCCTTGACTAGTCATAACTAGAGGACTATAGCAGAGGCTTCAAGCTGATAGTCAAGCCAGGAAGCTACTAGTCAAGCCAGGACTTAGGCATGATACCACTAGTAGGTTAAGTCTACAAGCTGAAATGACTAGTACCTCAAATACTGTTACAAGTTGGTGAATAATGGCTACTAGTAGATGAGGATAGCTATGAGTGCACCCAACAAGAAGCATAATACACAGATCTTGTGAAGTACTGTCACTAGCAGACCGATCAGGGCATAAATGCCTAAGTCAGGTTAACTAGTCATGTGGCAATCTCAAAGCAGGACTTAGAAATAAATTAGCAATAGATTAACATTACACCTAGATCTGACTAGTGCGATCAGATCTATTACGATCGGCACTAGTATAGCCCGGCTGTGCTTTCGATCACAGCTAACTATGGTTGCGAGCATGAGGATGTGGCTAGTAGTTCATCTCTGGCACTAGTGGCATGTTGCTGGGTCAAGAACACGAGATTAAACCGCTAGTTGAGCTCTGTGGCTCACTAGTCATCCAGCAGCAGTTTCTAGACCAACTATTGCATACTTATGCACAAAGTTTCGGACCTAGCTAAGAAATCCGTACCAAAAATACCCCACTAGTGTAGCTGTTTATGTGGCTTTATACCTTTCTTTACAGTATATGTTACAATTTATTCATTTTTCTATCTTATCTTGGGCACTTATCTTATCTGGACTATGTCACATCTAATCTCAGCACCTATCATAGGCCCACAGTCCGATCACCTCGTTGCTACCAAGCGACTTCAGTGATTATACTACTGGCTCACGACTACACGCTTGCATATGACGACTTACTCCATGATATATGCACTGATTACCATCAGGACATATCTATTATTACAACATGGACTTTAGTATATAAGTAGTGTAGCTCTTGCTGTATTATCTCCAGCTTCAAGCTAAAGTTTATCTATACCAAACTTACTCTTTGACTCACTCCTCTCGCTAAGACTAAGCTGATAGTCCTTACTCATCAGTGACATATCAGGAGACTCCTCGGGTGATTGTACGAACACAATACAGCCCGTGGTTTACTCTTGTTTGTTATACCAGAGTTTGGATCTAACAATTAGCTCGAAGCTTCTCTCTTCCCTTTCTTCAAGCACTCATACACTTGTTGAAACCGAATGACCTCTAGCAACCTCAGAATCATCATTTCCTGCATTGTCGGCAGTCTTGCCTTTGTTACATTCATTGCATTCCTCTTCTACCTCCGACGGCCTAACAACTCGACAGTGACCAACTTCTTTGATATCAATTGATACATTGTGCCACCAGTCACTACCTACCCCCCCAATCGCTCAACCCTCCCCAATCCACATCTATCCCCCAACCTGTTGACCTACTCCTTTCCCTAGCCATCATGTCCCAGTCACCTCGACAATCACCAGCAGCAGGACCAAGTCGGGTAGTCTCCCCACTATGAAGCAGGGACCCATACCCACACTGTTCCCCCTCAGTGGCATCCCACACATCCCAGATGTCGTACGAGAAGACAACGTTTCTAGCCAGAGCATGAGCTCGAGGTTGAGCTCTGCTAGGTTGAGCTGCAATGCCAGCCCATCCCAAGGACCCATCCTCTCCTCACAGTCTCCCTCATACCATCCACGCTCCCCTTCCCCAGTTACCACAGAGTGGATCGCCCAACAGGGAATGGGCTTCCAAGCTGGTGGAAATACCCCTTTCCCTGAACCCTGCACAGTCACTGAGTTTTCTCCTCGGCATAGATCCCCAAGCCCGGATGAAAATGCCAGCACCTCCAATCCATTTGGCCCCTGCATGACCCCTGACCCCTATCGAATTGCCACCCCACCTGAGCCCTACTCCCAAGAGCCCAACCTGTCCCCTATCAACTACACCCATGAACCCAGCCCCATCCCCACAATATGCACCTGGCGTGTCATCAATGGAATCTCTGGTGGCGCTTCACCTCCCACCATGGACTCTGACTCCTCCAATGGATCTGGATGAGGCAATATGGCAATATCTCATGATCAGGCTCCCCACACCACCTCCAGTGCTACAAGGAGCCTCCATTAATGACATATTTCATCATTTTACGGAATCCCTACTCGAAGACCCCACTTGGCTCCTTTCGACAGCTGGGCGGGATTATGTTCATTTTTCCAATATAAATGTAGATGTAACATATATATTGAGAGAAGAGGTGGCCATGCGAGCCACCACCATCTGGAACAGGGTTCACCTCTGGCATGAGCACATACAGGTGCTGTTATGATTTTTCCATTTTCTTATCTTATCTCTCAGGCACCTATCTAATCTCATCTTATCCACGGCACCTATCGCTTATCTACGGATCACGGACCGATCACCACGTCTATATCGAACGACTTCAGACCGGTTGCTACGGCTCGCGACCTTTGCTCGCCCAACGCACCCTTTTCATTGTTTCATGCATGGTTACCTGATGGACACCACGAATGTACGCTATTATTAGATTCCGACGATTAGTATATAAGTACCGTAGTTCTCGTCTGTATAACCTCAGTCTCGAACTAAAGTTTATCTTACTTTGCCAATACTGTGATTAGCACCAATTGACTAAGCGCTAATACGAGTGATTGACCGAACGCGAGTCAGCTCTATTACGCCTTACGTTAATAAGGTCACGTGTCAGGCAGAGCCTAACAGGTGCCCCTGGGATATCAAACTCCCAAAATCAAAACACCGAAACCCATGCCGCTCGACCCTGACACACCACCATGACATGCCGAGGTACCGGCATATCCATTGAAACCCCGCATGCATGGAGGCGGTCCAGCTGGCATACACCCAATGACTGGCTGATATGCCAGAGGAGCCAACCCCAGCGGGGACCAAGGTGGATACATCGAGCCAGGCAATGACCCTATTGCACCACCCAACCCGAGAGATCCAAATCTCTGGTCGCTACCATGAGGGCCAGGCACACCAATGCCGCCTGCCATGCCAAACCCCTGGGATGTCGCCACCAGACAAGCAAATCCCTGGAACGAGCTTAGACCAAAGATTGTTCAGGAGCCCACCCCCTTCAAGGGAGAATCTGTTGACATCAACAGGTTCTTCAACCATTGTGAAATATACTTCGAGCTCCATCAACACTGGCTCAGTAGCAACCCTCATCGTGTGGTCTTCTGTGCCAGCAGATTTGAAGGAGACACCCAGGTCTGGTGGGACCTACAACGGCGCCGATATTATGACACCACCACAGAACATTGGCAATACCCAAGCTACCAAGACTTCAAGTGCTCGGTTCGCACCCATTTCTACCAAGATGCCAACGCCAAGCTCAAGTACTAGGTGCTCAAGAAACTTTGTCAGACTGACTTCAAGTCGGGTGAAGTATTCTTCCAGAAGTTCGAGGAACTCGCTCTGGAAGCAGAGATCATTGACAATGAGGGGCAGATGGCCAAGATGATCAAAGAGGCGGTGCACAAGACTGCTAAGGACACCATCTATGTGCAGCCAAACTGACCACCTGACACCTATGAAGAGTGGAAACACCGCATCCTCCAGATCGACTATAACTATCACCTTAACAAGGCAACTGGAGCACAACCCGCCGCCTGAACCAATAACACCAGAAATTCCAAGGGAAATTCTGGTGTGACAACTTTGACGATGGAAAAGAAGATGGGCACTGGTGTCACCTATACCAGTCGAGGACAGCTGATGGATGTAGACGCCATGAGGGCAAGCAGAGAGTGTTTCAGATGCCACAAGAAGGGGCATATCAGCAAGAACTGCCTGTTGCAGTCATGGAACAAGAAGGAGGAGGTTAGAGCCTCGATGACTGAGCCTGCTGAAGAGACTCTGTGTGCACAGGCTAGAAATGCAACAGCATCGAAGACACTGATCACATCCACACCCAACACTACACACACAAACCCTCAAAGTTCTTGGGGGGATATTATGCGATAGAAGCAGATTGAAGCAATACAACTAAACTCTCAGAATATACGATACACACATATAGCAATAGTGCTTGTAGGATATCTAGATCTCTCTAAGTCCAAAGGCTTTTCTAACAAGAGGAGCGACAGATGTCGCTGGGCCTCAAGGCAAAGGTGTACTACAATACACAACTCGTTGCCACACACCCACAAAACCCTCAATAAGTCTCGCGTGACACACACAGGTGACCACAACAACTTAAACACACTCTAAACATGACTCAAAGCTTGCGCTCTAAGCAGAAACCCTTCACAACACATCCACTCAAGCCACAGGATTCAAACCTACATGCTCAAGCTTCCAAACCAATCGTGGACCCACAGGGTTTGAACCTATGCAATCCAGAGACACAATAACCAAATAACCCCGTCCACAAGCCAAAGGGTTTGAACCTCTGCCGCTTGGGAAATGAGAACCCTCAAGCGCATACTAATCAGACCACAGGGTTTGAACCTCTGCTGCCTGTAGTATCCCATGCAATCAAGAAATGCCGTCCACAAGCCAAAGGGTTTGAACCTCTGCTGCCTGTAGCACCTCGTGTCACAAGAAACCCTCAAAACTCAAGAGTGCATCTGCAATGACACAATATCTCTTATTCTCAGGGTAGAGCGCAAGTCAACCAATCACTCAAACTGTACACAAGTCCTGTGCTAGCTTCCTATGCCTCATGCACTACTCGAGTCACTCAAATGTTATCAATAAAAGGTATATTCTCTCGCTTGAAGCTACAAACTAATCCCGAAGCTAGAGCACTAAGCTGAGGGCCTTTGTGCTCCAACAAGGGGGGTCCGAAACTTTTACACTATTACTATACTACAGTATTTATATACACTGCTCTACCAATTAATACAACCTTAAATAGCAACTCTTGGCTTGCGGAACTTCCTTTCTGGGATGCCATGCATGTCGCCATAATCATGCCATTGCTTGGTGCTTACTCAGAGCTCGGTTCGGGGCCAGATCCTGGTCTCTCAGCTGCGCAACATCGGTTAGCCATACTATCCACGTGTACTGATGTCGCCTAGTATCTCCTCGGAGTCATGGCCTAGAGCACAACTCATCTTTATGGTAATAATATCTTCTAGTGATTTCCATGGTCTTCTAGGACCACCTGCTTCTAGCCTAGGCCTCGCGTGCATCAGCCGAAGCCAGAGACATCGGTCTTACTTCAATTCTACACATTCTGAGGTCTAGAGTGCTAGCTCCCAGCATGGCAGTGCCTTGTGCATCATAGATCAAGGTTACGCGAAGTATCAATTATCTCCTGAGCTTTGCTGGTTCTATTCTTAGCATGCAGTCTTCTGTGCATTGTCAGCATATTCAGTGTCAAGTGCTGGGGCTTTAGACTTAGCATGACCCTTATGGTATCACTCTACAGTTAAGCCATGCGCTCCACCTGAACATCACTCAAGGTATTGCATTGCCTGCACTTAGGACATTGCGCTCTAAGGTATATCTCATTTCCATGGTATCTAGCTTTTATAAAATGTATGTATTGATACATTTCACTGAAATTACACATGTGAATGCTTTTCAAGCAGTGTCACTGCCACGGACTCCAAGATCGAAGAGGTAAAAGACACCACTGAGAAGTAAGTGATTCTACTTACTTGGTGAAGGGGGGTTCTGGTATGCATTCTAGTCATAGTGGATGGACTTATCATACTTCTGTAGTACCTGTTTTACATACGCCACATTCAAATACACCTGCATCATCGACTTCAAAACAGACCCCAATGGAATCACACAACTGCTATGCCGTCCTCTCAACTGTCTCAGATGATGAGGCTACAACAGAGACAGAGAGTCTCGCCAGCGACCTACCAACATTGTCAGCAGATAACCACCAAGCAAGTAGCTCATCACGAGTGAAAGCACTTGGTGAAAAGCTGCCTACCATAGCGGTACCCATCATAACGGCTAGCCTCACTAGACCGGATGGGGCAGGGCATCAGAGCGCAAGCTCCCCCCCTGATCAAGCAGCTCCCCAAGTGGTGATGAGCCTCCAGGCTCTGTATGCTCAGAATTCATGGATTTATCCATCCATCACCTAATATCTTCAAAACAACTCCATTTTAATCCCCACATACTCTATAATACCAGCAACTCTCAATAATACCACAGATTTTCGCATTATATGCCACACACATCCAGATACAATCCTAAAACTGTGATCTCCATACTCCTTCAATGCTCCATATCCATCCCATCTTGTTACGCATCATAATTGCTGTGTTCCATCATGGTAAGGCACCTTCAATCGCAAATCATCTCAAAACAGAATTGCTGCATCGCTTCCCGTCACAGCATTGACACATCAATCAATCACTTAATGAAATGACGTGATTGCTGTGGCCACTCATCCATCCATGATATTTTGAGCACACGGCAACTACAGACCGTGTTTACTAAGGCTGTTACTTCGCCAAGACCTTGAAATGATGTAGACCCAAGTGTACACCTCAGTACCAAAGCCATACCTCACCAGTCCGCAACTACACAGCACCTAATGATCCATTCATCGCTCAATAAAACCATACGGTTTCCATCCATATATGGCAATGTCAAGGAGTTGCTGTTACTTTAGAACCCAAAGGACCATATGTTTACTACAGCTTTTATAAAGCCAAGGACTTACAGCCTTACTAAGGCTTAGATATGTATTCTATTTATAAAACCGGACTTGTAGTATAAAAACTAAGTAGAAACTGCATTTTTAGTTCTAGTTCTCGTCTAGTTGACCTGTTCTGGTATTAACAGTCAGCCATGGTTACTCCAAGTTATCCATTGCTGCTTGCTTTCTCTTAACGTTGTTGGTTACGCTATATACTGTGCCAATACATGAATCTCATATCAATAACTTGCTTTTGTCTTTTAATGCCGCAACATCACTTCACTTTCACCACATAGGATTGTTTTATTGTCTTCACCTTCTACATTGCCATTGTTTGCATTGCCCAGTTCAGTATAGGATTATATTGCCTCTGTGTAGGCCTAGTTCAGCATCATTCTCCATAGGATCACCCTCATCATCACCATCATTCAGAATTTCTGTACCTCTATTGTCGCAGCATCCCTCTCATAGTCTCAATTACCGCATTTTCCCTCAGTTTCTCCTAGTTCCAAGGCAGTTTCTGCACCTTAATTGCCGTTGTTTCGACTCGCTTGTTAGGTACACCATCTAGAGCCGTTCACCAGATCATTTCCACATTCTCCAGATCATTTCCGCACTTTCTAGATCGTTTTCCCAGTTCCCTCATGGCTTCTTGGTATTCAAGTCATACCAGATTCCGTTCCATCTCGTTTATCAAGATCTCTCCCAGCTTACAGCCAATGTCTATTAGTACTCATTGACCAAGAGTACTACTTTGCTGACTGAAAAGTCGCAGTGTATCTTGCATTATTGAAGAATTGACTGCACAGAGGTGCACTGAACCACTTGCACACACACTATGCCTTGATTGCCATGTTGTCACGTTAATTGCCCAATCTTATTCCGAGTTTTGGTGTTGCCGTTGCCATGGGAGTCTAGGCTCATCAGCAGAGACTACCACAGTGAGGAAACTGATTGTAACTGCCCCGCCACAAGACCTTTCCAACAAGAGCCAGGACCAAACAGGGTGAGAGATGCCCAAAGTACATATGATTGAGGTACCCAACAAGAAGATGACACTTCCTTTAGGATACACCAAGCGAAGGTTGCTGCAACCAATGCAGATGCATGCGGGCCATCCCCAAAGTGAAAAAGTCCTCATGGAAATGAGGCAGAATGCCCTATTGGCAATGATACTTCAGCATCTAAGGGTTGGGAGGCTGCAAAGCACACACCCTCGATGGGAATACCTCAGGAATGGTTGAAACCCTTCGAGACCAAATGGACTTGGAGGGCAATCAAAGATGCCAAAGATGAATCTGCCACTTGAGCCATACTACTCAACTGGATTCACAAGACCCGAGCAGAAGAAGTCATAGACAATCTTCTTGAAGGTCTCTGTTCCTCTGAACACTTCCACGCTCTCGAATGGCTTGATGAACTTTGTAAACCCAAACGATATTTCATCTGCACCCAGAACTCTCACCAGCAAGACCTCCTCGTCCCCATCCAACTAGAAGCATTGGAATCCCTGAACCACTGTTTCCACCAAAGCATTCATCAACAGTGGTTGCACCGGAAGTTCCATCCATCATGAATTTGTCAAGAAGCATGGACTCCCTGTCAAGCAAACCGCCAGTCCAATTTTGGTGTACAACGCTGATGGCTCCCACAACAAGGTGGGAGAAATCACTGTGTATGCTGAACTTTGTCTCAAAATCGGAGACCATAGCAAAAGGATTGACCTTGCCATTACCGACCTCAGCTCGAAGGAAATCTTTCTTGGGCATGACTGGCTTATTTGTCATAACCCAATCATCAATTGGCAAACTGGCAAGATCACCTTTGCCTGTTATCAATGTCGCAAACAGCCCTTTGTACTTCCTGACTCTGATCCCAATGATCGTTGAAATGAAGAGCTAGAGGAAGGTGACATGATCTTAGCCATCGACTTTGAAGAAGCAATTGAGATCTGGGTGGTTCACAAGGCCAACGAACTCGCCACCAAAGCCAACGAAGGGAAGGAAAAGAAGATGTTCGAACAGATGGTCTCCGAGTCATACCGCAACTTCAAAAACCTATTTGCCAAAGAAAACTTTAACAAACTCCCTTTTCACAAACCCTGGGATCATGCGATTAAACTTGTCCCTAACACAAAAGCCACCCTTGACTGTAAGGTCTATCCCCTGAACTGCATCGAACAGGAGGAATTAGACAAATTCCTTGACGAGAACCTTGCATCAGGACACATCAAACCATCCAAATCTCCCATGGCCTCACCATTCTTCTTCATCAAAAAGAAGGATGGAAAACTCTGTCCTGTCCAGGACTATCGCAAGCTCAACGAGATGATGATCAAGAATCGTTATCCTTTACTGCTCATATCAGAGCTAATGGACAAACTAGGAAGTGCCAAATACTTCACCAAGCTAGACATATGCTGGGGATATAACAATGTATGCATCAAAAAGGATGACAAGTGGAAAGCTGTGTTCAGAACGAACCATAGTTTGTTTGAACCCACTGTCATGTTCTTTGGGCTCACTAATTTGCCCGCTGTTACGCTTTTTCCATTTTCTTATCTTATCTTCGGCGCTCATCGCTATCATAACACGACTATAACGGACAACTTCAGAACCTTTGCTACGGCTCGCGACTATCGCTCATCTAGCACGACTTCTATTACATTTGACACGCCGTTACCTTGCGGTAACCACGGACATTGACCTATTCTTAGTATACGATGTTCAGTATATAAGTAGCATAGTTCTCGACTGTATATCCTTAGTCTCGAACTAAAGTTTATCTCACTTTGCCAATAACCACGATTAGCACCAATTGACTAAGCGCTAATACGAGTGATTGACCGAACGCGAGTCAGCTCTATTACGCCTTACATTAATAAGGTCACGTGTCAGGCAGAGCCTAACAATTAGTTTGAGACTTCCTCTCCTCTTCCTCCGTATCCACTACGACCAAGAGGACCCCACCACATGAACGAAGACCAGTACACCATAACCATCGCCTCAGCAGTAGGAGGATCTATACTCCTTTCCCTCCTCGTAGGGCTATTAGTCCTAGCCTACGAGGACGAAGTCCGACGCTTTCTAGGCGTCCAATGATACCCCGCTCCCCAACAATACCCCTTTCTCCCAGCCGGCTATGTCCCACCATATGCCACAAGATGGGCTCCAAACCCCGATGCCCCGCAACAGATTCGCCGCGCCATGGGATTTGAGCCCGGAAGAGAGCACGCAAGACGACACTCAATCCAACCTGCCCCCCTCTCCCCTTCCTCCTCGACCGAGTTCCCTCCGCATAGGGAGGAACCGAGAAATGCAACGCCTGGCCCCAGCAGCGGCCAGAATGCTCGCCCAACCTCAGCCGAGGAACATGGCGCAATACTACGAGAGTTCCTATGGACTCCCTCTCCCGCTCCCCCCTACGAACATCTCTACGAGCCTCTCCCCAGACCAGGGCAGAATCTCATACCCCGATGCCCCGAGCAGATACTCGTGGCAGCAGCACCATGTCCCCAGGTATACCATGCCCATCCTCCGACCCCTTGAACCAACAATCCTCCTCGACGACTCCACATTAACGATGTCTTCCCCCGTCCCTACGTACCTCCCCACCTCCGACATCAACGTATCCCGGCGGGACAATTCCCGCCAGACGACTCGTCCAGCGACACCAGTTCCCTGGACGGTCTCGCCGAGCTCTTCGAGCAGCGAGACCAAAACGATCAGGTCGCCCTCGCCCGGCAGCGGGAGCAGCCACTACCAAACCCCGACACTACTGCTGAGATCCCTACCGACCTCCCCACCCCCCGCAACAGAAACGACCCTCTCAACGAATTCGGAGAGGACTACGACTGGCCCAGTCTGGGCGACATCGACCGAGAGCTACTCGGTCCCGAACGCTCCGCCACCTGGGAGATACGCCGACGCGACGTCGAGAATCGCGCACCCTCCCACCTTCCTCCACGACCCACAATGGATCGATACCTCGCCCGCCAGCGAGACTATAGTGTGGCCAGAAACAAGGACTCGCCAGACGTCATCGAGGCCCGCATTCTCGCAAACCGGGAATGCACCCTATACCCGCCCAGTGCCGGTCACCATTTATCCAGGCTACGAAGGAGGACCCCCGACGAACAGTTGGCGCTCGCCGCCGCACTTCTCCCCCTTGCCAGGCAGCTGGGAGACAGACCCGACCTGGACAGTCCCCACCAGGTTTGAAAACAAGACCGGAGGAATATTTGGTGGCTACACCACCAACCCCTGGGGTGGCTTCACCACCTCGCCCCCTCACCTTCCTGACCAACCGCCAACCCCGCAGAACGTCTTTGGCCGGCCAATGGCTCCTAGAGCACCTGGCAACCCTCAAATCCCAGGGACCTACCACGGCCCCAGGACCACCTTCCTTATGGGAGGAGGAGACGCAAACAACGATGTCCCCATCGATGTCGAACAGGGAGGGTCTAACCAGCCCCCTCGACCCGACTCCGCCCAGTGAAAGAAGGCGGAAGCACAGCTCAAGTCGACAGAGAAGCAACAGTGAGCTCGACAGCTGCGCAGAGAGTACGAGGCAGCTCAAGACGAGGCGACAGGCTTCGACAAAGTCTGGGGCTTCAACGTCCCACTGCCTGACAACGACAACGACAATGACAACAACCCGGACGACAGAGGAAAGGGCCCACCTCGAGGGCGCCCCTTCGTCCTGAACCCACAACAGCCGCTTCACGAGCGAAGCGACCGATATTCTATTCCCCATCCCCCTCCCGGTAAAGGGAGGAAGTTCCCACCCCCTCAGCCAGTAGGGACTGCACCCCCCAACGCCACATATCTTGGGATCAAGCCGATCCTAATCCAAGTCCCCAAGGCGTTCAAAGGGGCCCACGATGACATCGAATGATTCATCGGCGACTGCCTCTCGTACTTCGAGGCTTTTGCCCAATTCTTCCTCCACGACTCCCAGACAGTCACCTTCGCCACCTCCCACTTCAATGGTGCCGCTAAGGACTGGTGGGTCTACAAGCGCCCGGAGTTCTGGGCCAACGACACATACCCCGCGCGATTCCGATATCCCACCTGGACGGAATTCGTCGCTCTAGTCGAGGAACGCTTTCGGGACCCCACCTCAGAGGGGGTCCACAAACGAAAGATGTTCAAATTAAGGATGGGCAAGCTCCCCGCTACCCAATACTTTTACGAACTGGAGCGAGAGGCCAAGTTGGCCAACAGAAGAAACGACGAGACCGAGAGAGGGGTACTCGTCAAGGCCGTACGAATCGGACTTCCCAATTCCTACACCAAGATCATTGCTGACATCGGCAAAGACATTCCAGAGATGTACCCAGAGTGGAAGGCGTGCATCTGCGCCATGTACGATGAGCGACAGAAGAAGTGGGCGTTCGACCAAGGCGCCGGGATCACACGAGACCAGCGACCCCAACAGAAGGGCAACACTACCGCCCCCAGCAGCTATGCCAAGGCTGCAGGGGGCACGACAAGTTCGTTGTCGGGAAAACCAACGAGCAGTGGAGCAGGACGTGATACGGGAGGGAGATGGACGACGCACGGAGGGCAGGGCATTCCGATGGACATCGGAGTAATGCAGGCGAAGGGATTGTGCTTCAGATGCAAGGAGCATGGGCACTTGAGCAAGGACTGCCCGAAGAAGAAGGAGTTCCGAGATATCCGGTCACTACAAGTTAGTGAACCGGTGACGGAAAGCAAGATCGAGGAAGTGAAGGAGGAGGTAAAAGCAGAGGCGGTCTAGGGTCCGATTCCCCTACGATCGCCAAGGACTTATATACTGGTACGCGCTCGTCTTCTGCTGGACAGACTTATCTTCCCTCTGTAGTTACACATGTTTTACATACGCATTCAAATATACCCGATACGATGACCCCCGCTTTTAACGTCTCCAGCACGACTAGCACCCCAGTATTAGAATCACACAACCGATACGCCCTTCTTGACATCGAAGGCACCGACAATGACCTCTCAAGCGCCTCAGACGACAAGGCCGAACCGGGGACAGAGAGTCCCCTCTCGACCGTCTCAAGGCCAGAGACTAAACACCGCTTGAGTAGCCCATGCACTGAAAGGCAACAGGCAAAAGAGTCAGGCGACAAGTCACCCACCATAGTGACACCCATTGACACTGCGAGCTTGCCCTGCAGGACGGATGGGGCATGGGACAAGTTGAAACACACCCCCTGTGAAGTCTCGTCGCAAGACGAGCAAGCGGCTCCGACCCCGAGGTCACCCATCAGAACGGCGAGCATTGAGCCTCGACCAGATGGTGCACAGGAGAATACCGCAAGGACCATAACTCCGATGAGTACGAGGGCTGTTGTTCGCCCCAGGATGGGGATAAAAAGGCACGCAGCGGATAATTCGGATGGACAGGAGGCTGAAACTGGTAAAACCGTGTTCGCGGTACAAGCTCGCCCCACCGTTCTAGATCGAACCTTCGACGCTAGGGACAGTCTTCCGAAACACCCTGACAGGGACCGTAGCATCCCGCCCCTGAAGGAACAGGGAAGGGCAAAGGTGCCATCATTGCCGCAGGAGGAAGCTGCTAGCGCCCAGGCGGTAAAAAGGGGGCCTAAGGTAACTATCATCGAAGTTCCTGACAAAGACAACGACACAGCGTTCCAGATCTGGCTCGCCAAAGAACGCACTCCAACCATAGTCAAGGCACAGACAACACCAACATCGGAACCCCGAGCCCCTCCCAATGATGAGGGTCGGTGGTTCAAGCCTTTCGAGGTAGACTGGATGCTCCACGCCATACGTGAAGCATGAAATGACAACGCTGCCCGTGCCGCACTCTTCGTGTGGACACACAAGGACCGCACCCCTGAACTCACCCCCAAACTCCTCGCTGCACTATGCCTCGGAGGAGAGACAGCCCGGGAGCAGCTTTACCAGCTCCGCGACCTGCCTCTCTATATTTGGAGGGCACGATCCAGCGGAAGGGACTTCATGATCGACGTCCAGCTGAACCCTTGCACAGGGACAAAGACTCTCCTAACGAGAGGGTTACTCGACAGTGGTTGCACTTCCAGCGCCATCAACCGACGATACGTCAAGGAACACCAACTTGACACCCGAAAGGTAGTAACGCCGGTGCGCGTCTACAACGCCGATGGAACTCGTAATGCAGCAGGAGATATCACCGAATACGTGGAATGTCGAATGAAGATCGGCGACCACAGCGAACGCATTGACTTCGCGGTCACCAACTTAGGGGCCAGAGACCTATACCTTGGACACGATTGGTTGAAACACCATAACCTGACAGTCAACTGGAAGACGGGAACAATTCTGTTCGGACGCTGCCAATGCGTCAAAAATCCCTTTCCCCTTCCCGATGCAGATCCCGATGACCCTTGGGATGAAGAACTTGAAGACGGTGATCGAATTCTCGCCATCAACATGGAAGAAGAATACGAGATACGCGCCGTACATCACGCCAACGATCTCGCCGCTGCCGCCAATGCAGAAAAGCCCCAGAAGACCTTTGAAGAGATGGTACCTCCCGACTACCGCTCTTTCCGCGATCTATTCTCGAAAGAGAACTTCGACGAACTCCCCGAACGAAAACCATGGGACCATGC
>JAUEPT010000154.1:0-78900 GCA_030435635.1 Armillaria borealis
GCATTAAGGGACGCGGCGTTTGTACACAACCGTGTAGACCCTTCCGCTCGATTGCTCTGCAGACTTCCTCATCAAGCACATCTCCATGAACAGTGGGCCACAAGACGATGATCTTGAGCACTTTACCGCCCCAGTTGCATCACCAGCAATTTCAGGGGGCCTGTGCCACCGAATGCTTTGACGGCGCCACATTCTGCTCTTCCGGGTGTTGAAGGACGCGCCAACCGTTGTACCGCCATCAAAGGTTGTATGTGCATGCGTGGAGCCATTTTGCAGCCCATGATGTGCAAAGCCACGCCGCTGTACTCTGTTTGCATATTCCATGACAGAATTGGCTTTGAATACGCCGTCCGACGCCAGGCGCTACCCGTCCTCCCCAAATCCCTAGCCATCCTTGACAAATTTTATCCTTGCAGCGTGACATTCACTCGGTTCAAAGCCCAATTTTCTTCTACTGTTTTGCCTCTGACGGGCCAAAGGTCGGCCTGCCTTTTTTGTTTCTGTTATTGGGCAATCACTCTGAAAAGTCCCAGTTAGAAGGCGTTTTAACATATTTAGGCCGGCATGGGAAGGCAGTGTGGTGCCACATGAGCATCTGAACATCACAGATGGCAATCAATTTCTGCATATTATTGAGATTCAAACACTAATGCCTGTTCTCGCTTCTTATAGAAGGTGGTCGTCAGGGGGCATTGCCATCCTTGAAGGCGACGCATCATAAAGTCGTGATATGCTACTGTTCACCGCCAGCATGTCTGCGCTTGCTCCGTTTGGGGGATATTTTCAGGGGTCCCTTTCTTCCCCTCAGCCTTCCGAACCGCAGTGTAGGTCTGCATTTTAGTGTACTTGATTATTCGCTAGTTCTGAGAGGTCGCATCTTATGGGGGCTACGCCGAATTGGTTTGGTCCATAGAGTGTTCGGTACCGTAGCACAAACATGTGTAGTACGGACTCTGGTCAGTTTCCTTCTCAGGGACATGAATACCTGAATAACTATGGAGTATTTTGTTACCGTTGAGTCACGTGACATGAACACTTCCATGTGATACTCATTTCATTTCAAAGTTCAACCGCCAAAGCTTCATCCACTCCTTACGCCTCAACTTTGGTACAATGCCGATGCAGAAAATCAGCTACCGCAAAGGCTCCTTCGCATCTTCCAAATTTGTGAAAACCATCTCGAAACCGTTGCGAAGCATTCCTGGAGACCCTGCCTTGTCAGCCCGCCGAGGTCGCCAGAGCAAAATGGCAAAACCGACGGTGAGGCCTGCTGTAGGTGCCCTGCAGATCCCTCCGAACCCATTGCTTTTTCTAATTGTACATTTAGGCTTCTGGGTGAACCTGGATTCTGCTGTTGGCTGCCTTAATCCCTATCACAGTGGCCTTAGTGGCAATTTTCAAGACGCCACTGCACACAGTAAGTCGCTCTATTGCGGTATCTATATATCGGGCTCACTGAGTGTTGAGGAATATGAAATGCTCCTAAACAAATCCACTGCTCTTATCCAATCTGCGATCCTTGCCACTGCACCTCCGGCACCTCCAGCCCCGCAACAGGACCACGCTTTACTTTCCAACGGGGCAAAGGTGATAGCTGAGTTGACCAGTGTTACTTACATGTTGGATAGACTGCCGCTGAGCTCGAAGATCAAGTTGAGCATGTTTGGCACAGATCCATGCCTTGCTCACATTGCGTCTCCAAAAGTCGTCTTCCGAGAAAACGAAGAGTGCTGTTGGTCTTTCAAGGGAAATCATGGCCACGTCTCCATAAAGCTATCGGACCGCATTCATCCCACCCATTTTGTTGCGCATGGGCCTCCGCCTTTACTTCCATTGTCGGATGATGCGTGCAAGCAGTTTCCCTGCCACATCGTACTCTGGGGACGGATCAAGGAAAACCATACTCGGTCCGGAAATTACGCCCAGTCAGACCTTACATTGGCGAACCGATTCCATTCTTCATCACGGCGCATACCCCAATCTCTCTCTATGGCTCAGTTCCTCAAGTTGGCCACCTACGAATACCCGTTTGATGACCCATCGTCTATCCAAGATGTCTCGCTCAGCTTGAACGTTAGCATCGATGCCCTCACTATCGAGGTCACTGATAATTGGGGCGGCGATGTAACATGTCTGCATAGAATGGGCATCTTGGGTGTGATTTCCACCGAGACATAGGCGAACTGGTGATTGCTGTTATACATATATAGAATCTACATAAACCGCACCTCTATTCATTCCCCCTGGAGCTTTTCCCTCTGCTTAGTGCTAAATAATGCGAGTAACTAAAATCAATGACATCGGATGGCATCATGCTCTTTTTTAGCTTTACTTATCCTCTGATGGAAACCTTACAGCAGATGTTGAATGTTGAGCAGAACTTCAAACTTCAGGATAAATTGGAGCCTAAGGTCCTAGATGCAGAACTATGTTCTGACTTGAACCGTAGGGCGGCCCAAGGTTTAGGAGGTTTCCCCTGTCTTCAATGGTGTGCTTCGGACAATTCTGATCAGAACTGAGTACAGTCATTTTTCTTCAGCTTAACAATGTTGTGTTGAATGGGCCTGTACTCGTTCCCATTCGTCCTACATAGCGATATCCTTCTCTCGCTTGATGCCACTGACGCTCGGAATGATTGGAATGATCCACGGTCTCTCAAGCCTTATGACATTAGCGCCCCGATAAAGCTACTGTGTCCCACGGCTTTCCTTTGTTCCCTGGTATACTTATAACGAACCCCCACAAAGACTTACACGCATCGTCTCCCATCATGACCTCCACTCCCACTCCCCCTGGTCCTACCGTCGTTAGGTCGTTTGGGGCTTGGTGAGCCTCTTTCTGGCTGGTGCTGAATTTTGAAAGGGATAAATATATTCGCTTAGGGCACTACAAGTGCTCCCGGATGAGCCCCAAACCTTCAAGGTCGGAAAGCATGAGATAATCATCACAAACGTCGCCCTCACCGCAAAACCAAAGTCGAAGAACCGCACGACACTCTGGATCAGCTTTCCAGCTGTGGCGTTCAGCAACGAAGAAGACGAACCCTCCATTGAGATGGCACCTTACGCCGATTTGGTATCACTTGCACCCATGGTCGTAAGTCCAGCATATCCGTGCTTCAGTGGCGTATGACTGGTGTATTTCAGGCAGAACAATCTGTTATGAACCTTACTCTCAATAGGAGGGAACAGTACTGCTTCAATGTTGAAGGCGACAAGTACGTAGTTTCTGTTGCGCTGTAATAGCCAATTTACTTACCCTCTGCCACCAGTGCAATTTGCCTATTTGGGCACTTCATTTGTATGTGATGCCCTTCCCTATTCTTTTTCTTTTACGCAATGATGCACCTCCAGCACACATTCGCCTCCACGACGATAAAGACGACAAAGCAGCAAAAGCAGCAAAAGCCCCACGCCGCGACCCGGTTTTGGGAGAAGCAGATTTCGGAAAGATAGCGTCTGATCTGGGAGAGTCCTCGACTGCCATGGTAAGTAGCGCACGACACCCATTTCTTTTGCTTGACATTGGTCCAGGGAAAGCTGGCGTCTGCTGGCAAAGTAAAGCAAGCTATCGATCATCAAAGCAAGCGCAAACATGATATGGATGACGAGGAGGAGATGCCGGCCATGCTCTATGTCCGTCCAAGCCCTTTTATCTAAACCTATCTACTCAGAGCTAATGAATTTTGAAACAGAGGAGCAAAAATAAGAAAGAGAAGCAACCGGCAGCGCCTGTCGCATCGTCGTCCCGCCTCCCCGGTCAACAGCGGCCTTTCACCAGCCCTTTCTCTAAACCCGGGACCACCAACGCAGTCAAGACTGAGGTAAAGAGTGAATCCTTGTGGTTTCATGGATCACTAACGCCCTTGGTGCAGAAAAGTTCGAAGAAACGCAGGGTTGATGGCTAGTGATAACGGCTGACGTGAAATACGCCTAAGACTGCCCTTGATTTTCCTGTTCAATGATAGCTTTCTACTGCCATCGAAATACACTACTGCATTGTATAAATCTATATCGATGTATCTTTTTCAATAAGTTTTGGAATGAATGTGTAATCGCCAGTGCTCATCAGTGCATCAAAGAGGAGAAAGTGGTTTGGGGATCTCGCCTGCCCTTTTGTTCCTGAGCGTATTACTTTATGTGATTTTCCTTCTCCTGGTTGGCACTCTTGACAGGTTGTCAGATATGTCAGGATATGTCCTATGCTAATATGTGTGAATGAATCAGTCTGTATATCTTTATCATTCTATAAAAATTGTCTCCGAGTGCGAGTCTGCACTGTGTGGCAACCTTGTGGTCCGCAATCATCAGGCTCCTTACCACCTCGGCGATAATATATACGTATATAGCTCAAGACGCGGTCAGGTGCATTAGACATTTTAAAATAAACAAATAAGATGCGTTGAAGTCGCATCCAGAGTAACGGAGACGTGTTCATCACGTGCTCCTAAAGCACGTTCTTTTTGGATCTCCGATCGAACATGGACTTGTTAAAATTTCCATGGCGCCCTCTTGTTTTCTCCCAGCGATACCGGCGGTCTCACTGCTGCACAGCTGCAAAGCGAAGGAATTACTCTCACCGGTCCAGCGGTTTCCACTGTTGGTCAGTTCATGCCATTGGTGCAGCAGCCTCATTCCCTCGCCGTCGTCGTTCCACAGCCCGGTTTTGGTAAGCCTACCCATACCACGCTAAGCGCACTGGGCGCTCCTAGAAAGCTGCCAGGATCCTTGTGCACGGAATCACCCCTGGGTCCAATGCAAGGAGCCTGGCTGCTCTCTAGACCACTGGGTGTGCTTGGCATGCGCGTTATCCACCAGCCTTACTGACGAAATTCCTTGCAGATCCATGCTGCTCCCCAGCCTCTATAAGTCAGGTAAGAGTCGCTTTTTAGCCCATCCCCCTCCCGGTTACACGCTGTATGCTCTTAGGAAGCAGCCGGGATCCTTGTGCGCTGTTGGGTCCAATGCAGGGCGCCTGGCTGCTTTCTAGGAATGGTCCGGTGCGTCCAGTGGGGGAGCCTTCTTGCCATTGCCTGTTCTCAACCCCTTTTAATAGCGCCGTTGGTTGGCATTAGCCTGCCAATTCAAGGCCTTTGCGGCCACCGGTATACTGCGATTATTGAGCTCGGCGCGCCGCTTTCTCCCCTGCGACCGCCTTTGCGCTCTTAGAATGGGGCCTTAGCTACTGCTCTCAGTTGCCTGGTTGGAGGCGAGGCGGTCCTGTGAATGGCAGTCAACATTGTGCATGCATTTTCTGCTTTTGCTTGCGTAAATTCATCCCCAGATAGAAGCTTTTTACAGCTCCTGGGCCATGCCAACGCATTGTATGAGAAGTTACCATACCTCTTCCCCAATTTTCCATACGCCGCCATCGCTCTAGGCGGGTTTGGGGCCCATTTCATTACGTTCGGAGGCTAGGCTTTTCATCCACTTCCACGCGGCGCTACCGCTCTGTCGGCAACAATGCCTCTGCAGTTTCTCACCCATGGCATTCTGTGGTGGGCAGGACTTTCGCACCAAGAGGGTCAGCTACATTGCGCACGTAGCTCCACTAGAATGTGTGCAGCTGCTACTGTAGCCCCATGGCTCTGCAGTGATATTACAATGACTCTTAGCTATAGCGCCATAATAGATCTATATCCATTCTGAATCTCCCCCGATCGCCACAATGGCCTTTTACTGGGAGCGAATATTACTGTGACGCCCAGTGCTGCCCTTGTTGGGTTACAAATGCATTGAGTGGGAGCAATGGATATATGGCATTGCCCATGGCTTTGAGGGGGACCTCACATCATTCCCATAAGGGTTCAGTCGGAAAATTCCGGATTGAGGTTTAAGTGAAAAAGAGATATTCCGCCATCGTTCGGCCGCCTGTGGCCGATGATATTATGAGGAAAGGGATTGTCACCATTTGGAAAGCTGCCCAAGGTGGCGCAGCTACTCTGGATCTGAGGCAATGTTTTTTTATCCATTCTGTCAGCAAAGGCAAAAATCTGTTCTAAATATTCAAGCCTAATTCACTGCTATTGGCCGTTCGAGACGGCCAAGAGTACGCAGTCACATGAACATGATGTGCCGATATCGCAAGATCATCGACTATGTAATTCAAGTCCGTGCACCTCTGATAGATACCCGCCCAATGCGTGGCTACCTGCATAGGGGGGCCCCTGCTCCGTCCAGGCAGAAACCTCTCCCACTTGCAGCCGTATATCAAATCTGCCAATGCTCTATATGCATCTACGAGGAATGCGTCGATCCAAAGTCTCAAACAATGGTCCCTGGGCGGATTTTCAAGGAGGCGGAATATGCTGAGCACAAGCAAGGGATAGCAAATGCCAGAGCTTTGTATGACAACGCCTCCGTTCCTTCAGACACTGAGTCGGAGAATGGAGGGGAGCATTCAGGCATGGAGGAAACCTCGTCAGAGGGGTGCCAAGATCGTCAATCTTCGCGGCGTGGCAAGGACAATCTGCACAGCCGAGCGAATGAAGGGCTATCACAGAAGCTACAGGAATGCAGGGATAGATTGAAAGAGTGGCCGGATGATCTGGCCCTCTTTTCAGACCAGGACATCGTTTTCATCACTCCCCCACAGCCTACATCACCCGAGCTCGATCCTGGCGTTCCATATGACGACCCATGCCTAGCGTTGGATCCGAACCAGTCCACGGGCCTCTATGAATTTGAGAGGCACCTTTGCATCTATCGGGACATAGCTGAGCGGGAAGGTTCGGCGAGCACCAGCTCAAAGGATCGCCTCCTTGCCAAAACGATCTTAGGAGACGTCAAGATGGCCCTTCGAAGCATCAGCGCGTTGAAAAGAACTCGTTGGATGAACCAAAGGTTGGATAACCTTGTCAGGACGTGTAAGTTTTGTCGAGTCGCATCGCATCTCATTCTAACAGCGCTCAGACCAATATAGCCGGTCATGGCAATCTCTGGAACCAATTTTGTTTCTCTGTAATTTGGTTGCTGGTACCCTACATCTATTAGCCCACCTCTCAGAGCTGCAATCCTACTTCACCATGTCGGGCATCAAGCTTCTCCTCCATCAAACGCTTATGGCATCCACTAAATCTCCGGAAGAGCAAGATGCCATCCTGTCCTCCATACCCACAAATATATGCCAAACGACCGGATTATTGGGAGTTGAACTGTCGGTCAAAGCATTCGTATGCTGCCCAAAGTGCTATAAAACGTACCATTTGGAAGACGCCAATGGTTATCCAGAATTTTGCGATTTCAGAGCGTTTCCAGGAGATACACCCTGTCATCAGCGCCTTCGCTCTCCCAGTCAGGGTGGTATAGCTCTTCCCGTTCATCAATTCCTTTATCAGGATCTACAGCAGTGGATTGGTTGGATGTATGCCCGCCCGGATATTGAGAGGCTTCTCGATAGATATCCCTCTCAGTGCTCCGGAGACAGCGGCGTCATGGAAGACATATGGGATGGAACTATTCTCCGGGAGTTCAGTCGAAATGGTGTTCCCTTTATGGAGAAGCCTCACCGTGAAGGGAGGCTTGTGTTTGGATTCAATCAGGATGGTTTGAACCCATATGGCAACAAAACTGGAGGCAAAAAAGTATCGGTGGGGCCAATGTATGTGGTCTGCTTCAATTTACCGCCGCATCTACGCT
Source organism: Armillaria borealis (assembly GCA_030435635.1). Lineage (NCBI taxonomy): Eukaryota > Fungi > Basidiomycota > Agaricomycetes > Agaricales > Physalacriaceae > Armillaria > Armillaria borealis. The sequence goes on from JAUEPT010000154.1 coordinate 7,638, forward strand.
ATCGCATGGAGAATATCTTCCTCGTCGGGATAATACCAGGCCCACGCGAGCCTGCTTTGGATCAGATTAATCATCTGCTGAAACCACTCGTTGATAATCTGGTGCAAGGTTGGGAAGAAGGCTTCTATCTTTCTCAGACTCCAGCATATCCTGACGGGCGCCTTGTCCGATGCACTCTTATCCCTATTATTGCTGATCTCCCAGCTGCAAGGAGAATATCCGGTTTCCCTTCCTTTCATGCTTGTTGTTGGTGTTCAGAATGCAAGCTGACACTTGACGATGCAGAGAACCTACAGTTTGACACCTGGCCCAAGCGAACATATGAAGAGCATGTATGCCATGCGCGCTCCTGGAGATGGGCCAGCGATGGCAATACGAGGGAGAAATTGTTTAATCGACATCAAGTTCGTTGGTCAGAGTTTCTTCGCCTGCCTTACTGGGATCCAACCAGATTCATTATCATTGATTCAATGCACGGATTTTATCTCAGTCTGTTCCAGCGTCATATCCGCAAAATTTGGGGCATGGATGTAAGGCTTAGGGAGGGAGAAGAGTTTTCAGCATGGCGTAAAGATGGCGTCCCAACACCTGATGAACTCACGGAGGGCCACAGGGCTTATTTGGGGGGTGATCTGAAAGGCCTCAAGCGTGCCATTCTAATACAGCTGTGTCGCGATTTGGGATTGAACTATTCAGGTGGCTCAGCTGTGCTGATTGATCGACTAAATAAACATGTAGGCCAAGCTCTTCTATACCCATTTGACTATGGGCTAACTTCGTTCATAGAAGGCTACGTTTCCAGATCATATACAGCACCTTCAATCAGTAGATCAACCTGCCTCAGAGCCCGGGGATGATCATCAATCAATCGACATGCTCTTTGATAAAGGGCTAAAGTCTGAAATAGCGGCGTTGAATATCGATACTTTGGCACAGATGTGCGCATCCAGGATCGGAGGATTTTCTTTAGAATACTTCAAGGCCCTTGGGTCAGCGAAAATGGTCAAAGCTATACAAGACAAGGTAAATCTCAACCTGATTCATAGATGTACGGCGTTTCTCTAACTACTGTTCAGAGTTTAGAGAAAGGAACTTGGCATTGTATCTTCGTCAGGGCATCTGAAGGAAGCGAACAAAGGCAAATCATCCCGAAAGGCTTCACCTACTGTCGTCCTCGGTCGCGACGTTCTAAAGGAGATCAGGAAAGATATTGCATCCAGAGTAGTGCCATCCCATGTCAGGAGAGCTCCAGCACACCCCGGAGAAGCATCTTGGGGCAAATTCACCGCTGACCAGTGGAAAATCTTTTGTACAATCCATCTACCCTACACCCTGACGCGCCTATGGGGTAGCTTAAAAGACAGTCAGGACCTTGCAGAGCAGAGGCGGTACAAGATGCTTCAGAATTTTTTGCATCTGGTTACGGCCGTGAAGTTGGCTACCGCGACTACCCAAAATGATCGTTCTATCCGGCTGTATGAATCGCACATGAAGACATACCTGACGACACTTCTTGAACTGTATCCTGGCACAAAGATATCCATTTATCAGCACCTTTCTTTACATTTCGGAGATCAGCTGCGACGCTTTGGACCAAACGGGGCTTGGCGCTGCTTCGCATTTGAGAGGTATAATGGCGCACTGCAGAAGTTCAACACAAACAACAAATTCGGTATGGTACTAATATCAACACTGTGCACTGCGTTGACAACGTTGTCCAGGACCTATGGAGATGACTATGATGCAGAGCTTCTGCAAGCAGCAAAACATTAAAGCGCTGTATCATCCAGACATCCTACTGGATGATTGTCTCCCCCTCCTTTCCGCTTTCCAGCATGCCTTTCTGTCCAAATACCGAGGTACCTGGGCAGGTGACATTGCGGATGCTACCCTGGTGAAAGACCCCCAAGTGCGCCATGTTGATGTTCTCCATAACGACGAGCACATACAACTTCAGGGCATCTTAGGTGATGTGCTTGTGACAAAGTCTGCCAGCTACGTAGACATGGTGCGATGCACCGGATATCTCTTCACTACACAGAAAAGGGGGCTGGCAAACAGCAGTGTTGTCATTTCTGTGAAACGATCCGTCAGGCATATTGACAAGATTTTCAAGCACAGCCATGTTGGTGAAAATGGTGCAAGCGTAATGGAGACCTTTGCAGTAGTGCGCATATTGCAAGAATTACCGGGCCCTCTGCGTCGCTTTGACCATTTTTCGGAATTTCCGCACGTGACAGGACGATTGGTGTCCAATCGATACCAGGAAAGTGTGGTGGTTCGCTTGGAAGCCTTAAGCCACTGCATTCTGACCGAGTTGAAAGCAACTGAAGCTGGGCATGCTATCTTAGCCATGCCATTGGCCATTGAGATGGTAAGTATATCTTGCGCCTTTCATTGTGGATTCTGATGAATTAACTGCCAGGACATTGATGTAAACCTGCCTGCCGAGACAGGTTCTGGTTTTGAGGATGAATTGATTACACGCGACTAGATGTATATAGATTAATGTGTACTGAGCCTTGAGAACTGTACTTATAACTGTACATGAGCACATTTTGACTAATTAACTGTGTGTCTTTTTAATGCTGGATCAAAGGAGATTCGACCTCGCATAGGCGTCTAGATGTGCTAAGGCAATGATATCAAGGGCCGTGAACAATCGACGAAGTTAAATTGAAGCAGCCTGTAAGCATTTTCATGATATATCAGTTCGGGGCCAATTTTCCACCCCTGTATATGGAATAGATGCATGTTCTATTAGTGCAATGGTATGTTGCGCTTATTTTCTGTCAAGAGAATTGAATATCCAAGAGTACATACACAGGTTACTGCATGATGTATCAAGACTGAACCTTCCTTGGTGCACCTTACCATATGCATACACTTAGTACATTCACTGTCCAATCGGAATATTTTATCGCCTTTTGTCGCTCCAACTGGTTGGGAACATATGGCAAAGCAACATGGCTACATAGAGTCATATGCGTTGCCAACGATGATGTCAAGGACAGTGCGGCCTCTTACACTTACGTCTCACCAAAGTACATCCTTCGTGCACTGCCGCTGATCTCCATGTTCAAGTGGCTGCATATCTATATGGTGTCTCTCCTCCCGATAACAAGCAAGCGAAAGAGTTTAAGGTATGAAGACTGCTTCCATTTATTTACCTTTTATTGACAACTTGTATGGGCTCCTCAACGCGGAAGCAATAATAGTATCGAGTTGCCGCCTCGATTGCGGAAAGATGATCTTTAACAAGTTAACGCTCCATATTGATATGTATGGTAGAACATAAGCAGAGTATCTTTACGATTATATAGCTGTAATGCCTGTGCGCAGAAATCAGCACGTTGATAATCGTTACAATTTGGTATAGCAAACTTACAGTGATGTTTCTAAGATCCTGAGTGCCTCGTCGCCCATCTCCCCTGTTTACCGTAGTTCACTTTGTTGACGACGCTGGATGAAAGCCGGTGAGCATCGCCTAACTGAGAAAGATGCAGAGCACTTATGCCCAGATACGCTTCGAAAACTTCAGTGTATCTAAGTTTATCGATGGCTGAAGATCAAGGCGGTGGTATTCAGCTGGGCGAGTTATCCGTTGTTCCTCCAACCAAGCTTTGTCATACATGTTGATAGGCAGGCCGGTCGGAGGGCAGCTATCCGCGTCAACTTGATCCCAATCCTCACGAACGCGCGGAAGCTGTCTGCGCTTTCGTGACTGCATCGCATCCCAATGAAAGCGCTTCGATAGATACAGAGAATCAGGGACACGGAAATGGTTGATGACGCGATGATCAGTGCTTCTCCACGTGGGATTTTTAATGATATAATGTCCTGAAGATGTGTCCAATTCATCGTCGCTCATAGCATGTAAGCTATGACTCTGTGTCCAGTAAGGTAATTGTCTGTTAACTGTGTCATCGAACTGGTACAAGCGAAGGCCGTGAAGGCGACGTCGGAGTAGCTGTGGCTCTGAATTAGTGTTTTGGCGAGAAGGAATTATTGAGGACGTACTCGTCTTCGGCGATTGTCCGCAGCCTGTTTCCCGCTTTGTTCTCGGAGTTCAAACGCTAATTCCTCGGGAGCTAGCGCTTCCTGCCTTGAGTACTTGGAGTGAAGGTACTTGAAGTGCGTATTCACGATCTTGATGAGTGTCTCTATGGACACATTAGGAAGGCTTGAACCACCAGATTCCAAGAAGCCATCAAGGAGAAGTTCCTTAGAGCGCATATTCCACGGGGTAGCGATATTTTGGTCGGAGGTATCCAAAACAATGCCTTGTCCAGGCTGCGGGCCATGGCGCGGGTCCATTGTACGTTCATAGGTGCATATTCTTCCTTCTGAAGCAATGGATATGTCCAAAGTGGAGACATAAGCGCAAAATTCGCTCTTTAAATGATCGTTAGATGGGCCTCACATCATGTGAGGACATTCACTTTAAGAATATTACCACAGGGGTCTCGTGTCTTTGGGCCCTGCAGTTAAACGAGATATGAGCATGCACACAGGCAGGGTCTTGCGGAAACTCATGTTGTTAGGCGGGGGATTTGTATTTTGGCTGTGGTTGGAGCTTTGTGCTGGCACTTCCCCGCCCTCCATCAAAGATGAACTATCCGTGGCCTCCCACGCAGTCCGATGCTCTGGCTCTTCATCTGAGGAGATGTAATAGGAAGCAAGAGTGGAAATAAACTGCAAGGGAAATGTTGTCGTTAAGGTCTCTCAGGGGTGAACTGCTTATCAGGATAAGGCTGGCTATACGCCACTTGGCTGAGATGATAATGCTGCAACATCAAGCGGTCGCATCCGAGTTGGAGGCACGAGGAGAAGCGCTATCGTTGGCGTCAGAACATGTCCTCAAAGATTCAGTCTTTTTAATGCCCGAGTGCACACAATAGCAGTTCTGTTTGTCAAAGGATTGCCGCCACGGAATAACACTGGCAGCTATGTCCTAGGGCACACTCTGATGCTGGAATCCCCGCCATGAAACTAGCAGGTAAATAAATGTCCACCCAGCAATGGCACCGCCGTCGTGAAGGTCATGTAATAGCAGCTATGTTGCGGCATTGGGCAAAGTGCGGACGTTGCACTTGTTTGTGTCTGAAGCTACTGGAGTTGGGAGAGAGGAAATTGTTCCTCTTTTTGCACTTGCATGCAACTTGTATGGGCCAGGGTTATACTTTGGTGGTAGCAAGTGTCCCGCAAACTCCTGCCAGGGTTCCACTTTAGCAGGGTTTGAATTATCGGCTTAAAGTTAAGTAAGGCTCACGTGTATAAATCTGGAGTAGGCTGATGCCTCATCCAGATTGTATCTGCCAGAGCTGGCTCCAAGCTGCTCCAAAACCTTTTTACCACCGCAATCAGTGGGTATGAGCTTATAAAAGATGGGTAGGCATCGTACAAAGCTTTAGATACTATCGCCTAAGTCAGGATAGGCAAAGTCTCTAATATAAGCCGAGCAGGTGAAAACCGCATGAATAGCGTAAAAACTTCGACACAGGCTTTTGACTGCATCAAAATGTGTCACTGACAGATTTTACTGGGGTTAAAAGAATGCATCAACCCTTGTTAAAGGTCGGGAGACGCGGATGAAATATTCATCAATTTAGCAGGCTAGGTAGGCAGGTAGGGGTGTCGCGATACGATGTAAGCGCAGGGCGGTCGACATCTGGTGCAATGACATAGGCAGCAATAATAAAGACGGCAGTTGCAAACGCGACAAGGATAAGAGAATGGACAAGAAATGAAAAAGCACTTGCCTGATACGCGTCACGTCGCTTCTTTCTATTTTGCTCCATATACCTGGATAGCACATATGCGCTGACCTTGGCGCAAAAAAGCAATGTTCCTGACCATACGAGACTCCCTCCATTCCAAACAAGATAATGAATATGGTCAAAGTGATTAGATGGAAAGAAGACGCTTTGGAACTTAATTTCTCTATTCCTCATTTGCGATTGGTGGTGCGAGCTTGGCGTGGGGGAAAAAGGGAATAAGTTGGTATGCTGCTCAACCTGCGCAAAAGGAAATGTTGATATCGCTAGATTAGAGGTATCCTGTCTCTGAGTCTCTCTCAACAAACGCAAGATTGATTGATGCCTCTGATATAAGGCGGCCCCTGAAACGTGTCGTTGTGCTATTTTTATACATCTTCTTTGTGACACGCGCTAAAGTTTATTTCGTCTTTCACCTCATCACCATGTCGATGCCAACGTCGCCCTGCGTAAATGGCATCTGCCATTCTGATCCACTTTCGCAGACAGATGTCACGCTCCAGCCCGTCGCCGTCGGTTGCATCCAGGGAACTCTCTGCCAAGCAGCCCTACAATTCCTTCAAAATACAATAAACCCCCAGTGCTTTGAGTATATCAAAGGCCAAATCATTAATTCAAGGGCTCGCATCCCCTTAGCGATGTGCCCTTGTTTCCCATTGCACCGACAACAGATATTTCCTTATGACCACTTTCGGTGGAAGGTCCAATTTAGACAGCATTCCGGAGCTTGTAAAGAAGTTTACGATTGAAGTGTCTACTGTCAGTGACCACATGACAGAATACCACTGTCATTCAATTCCAGAGTGGCTTCAGGATCGGCCGGGGTGACAGTTCATCGTCTACCTACCGTTTAGCCACCCTCAAGGAGGTATCATGCACCCACGCCCCAGCCCTGTTCATGAATGCTTTGAAAGAGCAGTTGTTGACGCCCTCGAATCCATGTATATGGACAAACATGACTGGTACCAATCCCTTGATCCTACCGCACAGGACGATTTTATTAGCGACCTCCTGGTACGCCCCTTTGACCGTACGAGTAGCCTTTCCATCTTACTCACCAATGCAATAGAACAAATGGGGGCGATTGTCAACGGCGTCAGAGCTCTCCCTGAATTGGAGAGCACCTGCAGAGGTCCAGCCAACACTGATGGGCAATCTGGTGAGCATCTCACTCTTGGCCTTCAAGGTTGAGAACCATATTCACGACTAAAGCCCTCTGCTACACCGTCTTTGCCTAAATCTCGGAAGTTTGGCAAGTGGAAGGTGTGTGGTTATTGCATGAGGCACCGTCTTATCTCAATTATTTTGCAGGCATTATCAAAGTGTTTGCAGGACAATGGGGCATTGGGATTCAAGAAGGATGAGGAGCCGGTGATACGCGGTCCACGCGTTCACACCTAGATTTTGCGATTTTATAATGATACTAGTGCATATCTATCCTTAACTAGTCATAACTAGAGGGCTATAGCAGAGGCTTCGAGCTGATAGTCAAGCCAGGAAGCTACTAGTAGAGCCAGGACTTAGGCACGATACCACTAGTGGATCAAGTCTATAAGCCGGAATGACTAGTACCTCGGCTACTGTTACGAGCCGGTGAATAACGGCTACGAGTAGACGAGGGTAGCTACGAGTGCACCCAACCAGAAGCAGAATACACAGATCTCGTGAAGTCCGGTCACTAGCAGGCCGATCAGGGCATAAACGCCTAAGTCAGGTTAACTAGTCACGCGGCAATCTCGAAGCAGGACTTAGAAATGAATTAGCAACGGAGTAACCTCGCATCTAGATCCATCTGGAGCGATCAGATCAGTTACGATCGGGCACGAGGCTAGCCAGACTGCGCTTTCGATCACGGCGAACTGCGTTACGGATGCGGGAGCGTGGCTAGTCGTTTATCCTCGGCACTAGTGGCGCGTTGCTGGGTCAAGAACGCGACCTAAAACCGCTAGCGTAGCTCCGTGGCTTACTAGTCGTCCAGCAGCAGTTTCTAGACCGACTATTGCGTGCTTTTTCGCAGTATTTCGTGACTAGCCAAGAAATCTGTACCGAAAATACCCCACTAGTGTAGCTGTTTGTGTCGCTTTGTACCTTTCTTTACAGTATATAAGTAGTAGAATAGCCACTCGCAACGACAGGCAAGCCATCCCTGCAATTGCGAGTGACTAACAAGAGTTTAGTGCCCCAATTAAAGGCTTTTGTGCTTAACCTCGACGAAGCGGCTACTAGTCGCTAAGTTACCTATAGAATTGAGTGAATTGAAGTCCCTTTTGAGCCATACTATTGTGTCCTGCAAAGACCAAGAGTGTTTCGAAGTAAATTCTTGCAATTTCTCAAAGTTAAAGTATTATTCTTAGGCCAAGAGTGCCACTAGTAAGCTAGAGTGCGAACTAGTCAAGTGTTATCACTTGTAAGGAGCAGTTTCTAGGCCAAGAGTGCCACTAGTAAGCCAAGAGTGCGAACTAGTCAAGTGAAGATCACTTGTAGGAAGTAGTACAGGGCCAAGAGAGCCATTATTTCGAAGCAGTCATAGTCCCAACGAGCACAGTAGCTCAAAACCAAGTCACATTCAGTCAATTGTGTCTTACCCACCCCACTAGTGCGAGTAGTACGCTTGTAAAACTCACTAGTAATGAATAAAGTGTCTTTTGAACAACATCCCTTGATTATTGAGTCTGCAGAGTGCTTCTATTGTACTCGAAACACCCGAATTCAATCAATTGGTGATAGTGTAGAGTTGTGAGAGGTTTAGTGTCGGTTGGAGATCATTTCCGCCCACTAGTCTTTTGTCACTCGCCGTTACCGAGCACATCACCGGAACACAACAAAAAAGATGACATGACAACGAATAACTAGTTATCAGGAGAAGTGGGCTTATATGTACTACCAAGGCTATTGTCACAAACTAAAGATACGCAATGGCGGATTTGAGACAAGCATTTACCCCACTTCTCCCTCCATTTCCGAGGACAGGACCTCGCGCGACTATATTGGGCGTGAGAAGGCTCCATTTTGTTGACAAGATGTCGTCGAGCTAAAGATTCTTGCTCTAATCTGTAAATTGCGAGGATGAGAAAAATTCCATGAGAGATAATCAACACACTTGAAAAGAAAATGCTGCTCCACAAAGAAATCTCTGGGGTCAGCGATATCATCGGCAGAGAAAGACGAGATATCATAACCTCCTTGAAAAAGTGGCTGTGCAGCCAGTGCACCTGCCGGCGGCATACTGGATTCAAGAGGCTCTTGGCTGTTCGCGTCGTCAAATTTGGCGGTAAAGTACAGAGACTGGCCAACGGGACCGAGACGTGGCGCATCCCCCAGCTCCCTTCGATCTTTTGGGAATCTGCATGTCACGGTAGGGAGGATAGTCCAGTGACAGAATCCAGGAAGTGGGAAAGCATTCGTAGGGAAAAGGGCCTCCCGGTCTGGTCGGGGGTCTTCAACTTGGGGGAATAGCGGAAATGACATCCATGGCTCAGTGCCAGCAAACCGTTCTGGCGGCCCAGGTGCAAGGAGCTCCATAGCGGCACTTGTAAACTCAGGGCTCCACGTATTTGGTAGCTGGACAATAATGAGCTTATTGAGAGTAAGCTCACCGTGGAAAACCTCACCTCCACTGCACATCCAACATATATCTTCCCCTTCATGTCCTGGGTGATGATGTCCACGTCTGGGTCATTGAGACCAGCTAGAGTCTCCTTGGCATCGATGGTGAGCCAGATGTATCACGCGTAAAACGGGAACACGGGAGTGACAAACCCCAGGGGTGTTGCTAATTGCACAAGCTGTGGCTCATAGGGCTCTGAGCAGGAAGATGCAGCTGCCAGAGAATACTCGGAGGTGCAAGATGAGAGCGACATAGCGGAAAACGATGCAGTAAGATGTGGGCTGGTGTTGAGCTGGTGACCATCATATATGCCAGGTGGCGCACTGTGACAACTGACTAAAATAGGTTGACCTGTCACTGTGTAGCCCATCGAACAATGTTATAGAGGATCTGTCTCTGATAGATCTGATATACAATACTTCCTTGTAATTAAAATTGCACGTTTCTTCTATGAACAATTATAAAATGGAGGTCAAATGAGAGTTGCCATTGTATTTTAGTGGAGGGAAAATTTCATTACCAGATGAGCTGGCTTCTGATGTGGATTTGAAATGAATGGTACTATTCGGAGTTAATGGCAATGCCGGTGCCTGCCGAGAAATTAAATGCGGTCCTGAGAGTCAAAGCAAAGTCCTGTGCTAATGCATCATTCTTCGATTTATAAAGTAATATTTTAGCACAAAAATTGTCTCTGCACCCTGCTGTCTGAAACTGATCTCTTTAACACTTGTGGACACGAGGCCCCCACATTTGATCTCATGCATTCCCACCCAACTGCCATCCTATGGCGGCGGTGTATTTGCTCGGGACCTAACCTGCTCATTTCATGACGGGGAGGTCTAGCATCACATTGGGTGCTGGGATTTGGCTGCTATTTCATGGCGGTGATCCTACCACAGCTAGAGTGGGGTGCTTTAAGTGGGCGCCGGGATTCTGCTGTCATTTCATGGCGGCGGCCCTACCACAGAGCCGAATACCTCTACTGACCAACACCGGCGATTCTCCTCGCGCCTCCAACTTTGCCACCACCGCCCGATTTCGCATCGCGATCATCTCATCCAGATTAAGTAGAAGTTGTACCATCTGCCCGTCCCGACATTAGTAGCCCGCCATTACACCTGAAAGAGCACCTACCGATAGCGAGGCATTTCCGTGACGATGGGACGATGGGGTTATATCCTCCAAACCAGGCATTCGCTTGTTCCGCTGAGGGCACGTTCAACGTTGAATGTTCTGAACGCACATCCTGGTTTGCCATCGCAACCGGCCTTCATCAGCTCTGGAAATCTCGAAGGAAGGCGCCATTTGCGACAAAACTCCTTGTCATCTGCGGCCTGTTTTCTCTGGACCGATGTACACGATCTGCAGCTGCATCAACAACGCTATCGCGAAATAGGGGCTCTTACCTGTGCGTGGTCATATCGGTATCGCAGCTGCTGCTGGTCGACCCAATTTCGATTGCAGTTGGTACCTAGGTGGGTAGGTTGGTGCCTATGTCTTAATTAAGCATCTACGTTGACCATTTTTACAGACCTTCTCATTGGCCGACGCACACTCCCTGTGGCCTCGGACCGCTCGCTTGCGGACGCAGCGCCCAATCGTAATGGCGAACACAGTTCGCTGCTCATGTGGGCGATTTATTGAGTGTTTTCTTCAAGTCAACAACCTCATGGCCAAGAGGGAGATGAAAGTGAGAGAGGCGTTTCTGGAGGTGGCTCCAGTAAGTGCATGCTCTAACCGTTGGGTGCAAGTCTGATGTCCCCACTTAAATTAGCAAGCTAATCGACGGGCAGAAAAAACCTAGAACCGGCAGGCACATGGAGGCACATTCCAAACAGCCCAGAGGGGTCCGTTGGTTACTAAAGGCGATAAATGCGGGGAGAAGTCAGCAGGGCGACCGTAAATAGGCACAGTTCGTGAGAAAAGGGTTGAGTAGAATTGTAGGCTTAAGACAAGGTGTAATTAATCGCTTGTTAATCTTAAGCCACGTTATACGTGCATTGGCATTTGTGAGTTGTAAGATGTGTGAAATAGTCCTGAGTCTTAAACGTGTGTAAAATGTCGGCGTTTTTGGGACCTTGTCCGGTTATCTATCTATCTATGACGGTGGTGTGTATGGTCCGATGGTCCTGCGATAGGCACCTCACTGGGCGGATATGTATCAGTGTGAATGCTAGCGCTCAGTGTCTATGTAAGATTCCGAGATACTAATAAGATAGCGCTCACTTAAGAAGATGATTGTGTAGGCAAACATCAGGCAATTTAAGACGCCAGGCCCATAGCCATGTGAATGCCACCTTAAGACAAAGATCCTCATGAAAGGTTCCTGGTTACATACTAAGTGGGAATGCGAGATTGCACTCACTTGGGAGAACATGCATCTGAAGATGTGAGGCCTCAAGGCAAAAAAGCTCAGTAAGTGCAGCAAAAAGAGACTTGATTAAATAAAGTACTACATGGACTAAATGCAAGTGCGGCTATACTACAGGTTCCAATATTTCATCCAGCGTGGATAATAAGCCAAGACCCATCTCCCACCGGGAGGCCTTACCCTTCTGCATCTTTGCATATGCAGCGGGATCCTGTGCAGCCATTTCCTTCTCAGTGCGAAAGCCATTGTCTACCCATCGTAAAATCCCACCAGCAAGAAACTGCGTAAAGGAGGTTCAACTATCGCCTTCTGCAGGAGGGGTGTTGGAATGCGTGAGGGTTGCTGAGGGAATGAAGATGGTGGCGGCATGGGGAAATTGAATGAAAAGCTTGAGCTCCCAAAGGATAAGGTGGGCACCTCGAGTGTGGTCAAAATGCCCTAGAGCGGTGATTGCACACCACCCATAAGGGCAGTTCAAGATGTTGTGGTGTTTGAATGTCCAGACGCTGCCACCAAAATTAAAAGCTGCGCAGGGAAAGGTGGAGTGGGGAAAGTTAGGGCGGAGGTGTGGTACTTTGTCATACAATGCAGTGAGGTGTTCCTCATAGTGCCGGTGCAACCGAGGCGCCCAGAGATTATACGTGGCTATTTTCTTCCATTAGATCTGCATGGGCACAGGTGGGAAGAAAGCTACTTACCGCTCGCATAAGTGGCCATTCGCATGACCGCTTCGCTTCCTATGAGGCGATTGACAATAGCGGCCAAAGCGCCATTCTGAAGGCGCGAAGGCACCCTTTGCCCTTTGCCGTAGGATATTCCAACATTGACTGCAGGGAAGCGTCCTCGGTGGTGGCTGGAAGCCTTGCAAAAGTTGGCAGCTGCACCTTCCTGCATGATCTCATCGTGGGCATCCATGCAAGCTGCAGAGTAGCTGGGATCATGCGGTTGACCCGCGATGACTGCCACAATTTGCCCCTTGTTGTCAACGATCAGCCGGGGATCGCTGTGGCTCTGCATTAGAAGATGAAGGGGCAAATAGAGAAGGATGCACTTACAAGCCCTCCCACGGAACCTCAGAAAAGCCCAGCGCCAGAAGCTCATCGACCGCATACTCTCTCTCAGGCTCAGACTCCTTGAAATTCAGGGCGGAATAGGTGCCTCTAGTCGATGGGAGAGTTTCGGTAGCGAGGGAAGTATGAATGAGGTCTGCGGTGCGGCGAATGAGCTCGAGGGTGCGACCGGAAGGTTGATGGCTGCCCACCTCATATTTCTTCACCCTGGCTTTGCGCCTCTTCTTGTGGCGCCACGGGATAGAGCTTCCTTCGCCATCAGACCCATGCTCATGTCCATTGCTGCTCTGCTCTGCGCCCGCCGGGCGCTTGAGATTCACGCTGGAGGAGGCTGAGGCAGCCGGAGGATTCGGATCGCATTGGGGCATGATATGGATGTCGTCTAGCTCCTCTAGGTCGTCTTCGGCGGAGTGGGCATTTTCAAGCTCAACGGCATTGCGAAAGAGGTCGCTGGTGTCAATATCCACGTGGAGGGGATTGACGAGGAGGTCGGTGATGGTGGGCGCATCGCACCGAAGTGCGGTGGGGTTGAATACGCGCCCAGAACGAGTAGAGCATAGGACCCACAGCATGGTAGCGGCTGCAGGGAGGATCTATAAGTTGAAGGGCGCCCGCAAGCTGTGAAAAGCGGTGAGAAATCGGTAGCGACAGGAAAGCGCCCTCCCTACCGGCGACGAACATGTCTAGCAACCCACCAAGCACCTTGCATTGGACCCAGGGATGATTCCGTGCACAAGGATCCTGGCGGGATTCCTGGATCGCTCGGCACGCAGAGGGAGGATGAACAGACTCCCTTACCTGCGCTGCGGAGGTGACGGTATGCACGAGACCTAAAAATCGCAACCGTTAGCAAAGCTGGTAGGGAACAAACGCGCCCAGAAAGCTGCCAGACGCCGTGCATTGGACCCAGGGGTGATTCCATGCACAAGGATCCCGGCGAGTTTCTAGGAGCGCGTGATGTGCTCGAGGGGGATAAAGCGAGAGGGCTTACTGGAAACGCGAGCCAGGAAGGGGGCATTTGACACCGCGGCGAAGATTGGTGCTGCCGCAAAGGGTGCGCGAGAAGAAATGGAGGCGGCCATGCAGCCAGCCAACTGTGGAAGCGGTTGGACCAGCGACGGCGATACCCAAGGCGGGCGGGAGGATCTCGAAGCGGGCATGCAGCCGGCCAGCAGTGAAAACCATTGGACCAGCGACAGCAATTATCCTGGGTAGAGTTGAGCAGCAGTGGTAACCGCTGGTATAGCTCGAGGATGGAGGAAGAGGTGAGTGAGGGTTTTGAGGGAATGTTCGATCGGAGATTGAAAAACTTGCTGATTATTGTCGCGTGATATTCGCGTGACGTGTTTGGACACATCTGGAGAGGGCAGGGCAGGGCAGTCTGAAGACGGTCGAAATGAGACCCACGCTGTCTGAAGACTGATAATATAATAATTGTTTTTGTGGCCTGATAAAATTAATACCAATAATTGGCAATAATAATAATAATTTCTCAGAATTTACCGAAATGAAAATATTTAACAGATTTATTTCTGGCCTATATTAATCTGTATTAATATAGGAGTGACAGAATGTCACAGTGACGTCAGTCACAGTGGTCCGATGTCACGTGTCAATCGGAGCTCCTGTAACAGACGACCTCTCAGGCTCTCCTCCTCTCGTGAAGAGCCTTAAGATGACATAAAGAGTTACATTAACATTATTTAAATTACAACTGAGAATAAAGGGGTAGGCAGATTGTACAAACCAGCAAGGTCGTACCCACCCCAGCACGCGGCGGGCACTTCAAAGAAATTGTTCAACGCCATCATGTGATAATCACGTGCCATAGCTGGATGCATCGAATGAACTTAGTCTAACACCTTGCTCGTCGCTCGGAGTTCTTGTTACAGATGACCCCTCACACTGTATGCCAACCTTCCAGGGCTTTTGGTGTTTATTCATTACTGGGTACAAATTTAAACATCACCGCCCATCTCACCCCTCCCTGCCTTCCTTTTCTTTTTTAAATCCTTGATCAGAGTCGCCCCTTTGGCATCTAATGACAATGCCATCTTCGCAGAACCAATCGCGTACGAATCGCCGCCATAAACACGTTTCCATCGCGCAGCAGTGGGAATGTATTCCCAGGCAACGACCCCCTCTTCTTTGTCATTCTCATCAACAGTGCTTGCCTTCACCAGGTTGATATAGAAAAGCTTGTATCCAGTCATCGTGCCGGACCTGGAATCATGGGGTGCGTTCCAATCTGCAGGTGGTTTCAATGATGGATAGCATAGGGGATCATCCGTTCGATGCACGTAGGAACGAATGTCGAGATCAAAATTGTAGATTTTTCGATATCGTAGCTCCAAGCTCTTGGGGATATTCTTGTGATCCAGTCGAGATAGCTCAAATGCAGTTATTCGGCGGCTACTTCAATCCTGTCAATATCTGGCACACGTATAAACGAGTGGCTACCTTTTCGGTAAGGAAACACCTGTGTTTTGGTGAGAAAGCGGCAACTCAGCATTGTTGTCCTCCTCATTTTTCATTTGAGTGGAGGAACCTGCTTCAATCTCCGGAGAGCGCTCGGCGTTAGTATTGAAAATATTGCACAGTATATCGAAGATGTTTCTAACAGATGGCCCCTCTGCAACGACAGCAAGGTCATTGTCCCCATGCTCGGGAGCAGGAGATGCTACCGGGCTTGAATATAGGTCAGTGATTACGTCGACAACAATGTAGCGCCACCGCTACTCACCTCACTGACCGCATCTCCACAGTGCCCGCTTTGTCAGGACTCGTTCTGCACGATGGCTGGGAAGTAAGGCGCGACATCGACCACAACAATGGAGATGGGCCATCCCTGGCATATCTTCTATTGAGATTAAGTCAAACAGGAAGCTTCTTTGACATTATCAATGGCCTACAAGTCTTTGACAGGTGGCGAGGGACAGATTTTTGGCAACAGCACATAGCCGTTTCTGTGGTTAAAAGAGCACTCCAAGTAGCATCAGTATGCACCAGGTACAAAAGTTGGCTCCATGTTGTTGAGAAGAAGTAGCTCAGTGAGTGACAGGTATGAGAATCTTGAGCCACCAGTCAGGCTCCTTAAAGTCTTATCACGTGAGGCGCTGGATCGACTGGATAATTGATATTTTGATTTTTAAGTATGACCTCATACTTGGCGAAAATGCTTGAGTATGATGTGAGCCCCCGATGCCGGAAGTGAAGGGCGTCATTTTGTCTGATATGTGGTCTGTGAAATGGGGAATGTAGAACCATGATGCTCCTCATGTTGGACTCCCTTTCGCCAATCTCCAAACACGCTCTCCAAGGACATTTATGCGTCGTTGAAGTAATACACGAAGTGGGAGCTCGTTTGCGATGCCACCCACCCGTCCATTACAGGGAACTTAGGTCCCGCCTGTGTCTTGGGATGAAGGCCACAACATCTGCAGTCAGACGAGTGTCACTGTAGCTAAGGCAATATATCTTCACCTCACAACATGGCCGCCTGAAATCTCGTCTAGACGGCGCAGGACAACTTACAACTCACATCGTGGATCTGGAGAATTATTAGACTCGCCAAGCATCGGAACAATAGAATGCTCATCACTTCTTCGTTGAAGGATCAAACACGTAGTATCCCCCTGCGGCTGCACCACTGACACATACAATCGAAAATACCAGGTCTTCAGATTTACGCGGCATTGTATGGAGGTCAGGATGCATTTTGCCTATACTTCGAGGCATGTTGGTTGGGCCCATGCGCTGGGTTATTCCAAAGGGTGGGGGCATATAGCCCAAGATCTGCAAGCTCGAGAAATGCGATGTGGGGCACCATATCCGGACTATGTTCATCTGAAGACTCATCAAAATCGTTTCATAGGCGTAAGGAAGCGGCACTACATCTCAGCTAATATGAGGCCAGATGGTTTGTGCAACTGAAGACATTAGTTAGCGATCGCCGGTGTCAAATACAATATGAGGCAACGCTACACATACATCTTGAGGCTGGGCCATAGCGGCGGTCAGTCGGTATGCAAAGGTGACTGACAGAGATCCAAGAAATTGTTCATCCAAACTAGGGAGACCCTGGCATTGCTCACTGTGAAGGGCAGCAGTAGCAACGTCGCAGTAATATGTCAGCCATGTATGGGAGGTTCGAGTACTTTGGATCATCCGGCGGTGGTCAGACTTGCCATGCTGCGCGGAAAGGCTACTTGAGGTGGTGGAGAAGCCATGAGTTGCGCCGCTAACTAAACACGCGGAGGACTCTTGGTCCCTGAGAGGAGGAATTGGTCGCCATAATTAGCCGCTACCAATGTACAGATGAATATATCCATTTTGGCCATTCTTTAAATGAAGTATGCAGCAGACTTTGATTGCAGCAGTAACACTACCGGAAGGATTGGAGCCAGCACTGACAGAAATATTATGATAATCTGGAGGGGAGGTTAGCAAACTTATTCAGTATCCTCGTTTATAGGCGTGCACCTTTGAGCCATTGGTTTTAATGCGAAGATTCAAACCTTCCTACAGTGGATGAATAACAAGGCAGAACTTTGCAACCCAAGAACCCAGGAACCCAGGTGCTACGCGAGAATTCAAACCTTGCCAAAGTGGAACCCTGGCATGAGTTTGCAAGACATTGACAATCACCAAAGTGTAACCTCGGCTCGATCAAATGGTCTTGGGCGGCGCCATAGAAAACGAGAAGGACTTAACGATGGTAGAATTATTCTGAATTTCCTCTCGTGATTCCAACTCCGATAGCTTCTGATCCAAACAAGTGCAACATCGAAAGCTTACCGTGCACGTCGATCTTACCACCTCACCAAGCTGTTATTTCATGACAGTGGTGTCGGTGACTAGACATTTGCCTGCTGTTTCATGGCGGGTATATCTAGCATCAGAGCATGCACTAGGACGTAGCTGTTATTTCATGACAGTGCTCCTACGGCAGCTGCCATTATGTCGACCTTAGGCGTTAAAACGACGATGTATTCTAGAGCCAACGATAGCACTTCTCCTTGTGCTCCCAACTTTGATGTGAACACTTGATTTCGCAGTATTATCACCTTAGCTGAATGTAATATGGCCGGCCTTATCCAGATTCGCAGTTCGCCATACCTCCTCCGAGAGACCCTACCCACAGCATTTCCCTCACGACGGTTTTATTTCTACCCTTGCGTCCTATTGTGTCCCCTCATTAATTGTGGAATTCCCATTCGTGTGCGGGCGGATGTGAGGCTCACATTTCATGCCGTCAAGGATCTGGCATTCCAGAGAGTGCGACGACGCAGGAGAACCCCTGTTCATTTTGCCCGCATCCGCAGCTCAACCTACTCATAACGGCGTTCAGTGCCCTGAGTGTGAAGCAGGAAACTGAGCGGGGCTTCGAAGTTCAAACTAGCTACTCTTCTCAAATCATTCGTAATAAAGGGGCCTGAAGGTCTATGGGCCTTTCGGACATTCCAGTACTTAAGCTTAGTGTCCTCGTCCATGAGCGATTGATCAAGGATTGAGCTTGTAGGGTTCGCATTGTGGTGCGTATCCTGCTCTTTTTTTAAACGCAGGGACTCTGACACATAAAATTCAGAATTTACGAAACTAATGTCCAGCTATCACATTTGGCATCCCCTGATGGCTCGATTATGTGCTAGGCAGCTGCGCGCTGTTTAGCACCCTTCAATCTGGCCGTATTTGGAGGAGTTTGACTCTTCCGGCAAGGTCGCCGATCACCGGTACCTAGCAAACAAAGCAATTAACAAAGGGCTTTTTTCCATGGCAGGCTCTGTGTTCAGTGGCCTGTTTGCTATCGTTATTTTCTCTCCCCCAAGACGTGAACCCTCATCAAAGTCAGGATCACGAAGAAAGGTCTGCACCAGCTCACTGTTATATACACGTCGCGACCATGAAACGAAGTGCGGATCAAGACCCTGATTCCGAGAATGGGTACAAGCGCCTTAGATGCCATTCACCGGCACCGCCCTGGAGCCCTGCTTCCAGGCATGAAAGGCGAACGCAGGCAATATGTAAGGGTTCGCCTTCATGTTTTTTTTCTCCTCCAATGACTGCAATTCCTCAGCTGCATGGCGTGAGGCTACAAGCACCAGAGCCGCCGAAGTTGCCGCTGGTAGCCACTCACCTCAATTAGGTACGCCCCGTCCCCCGCCTCCTTTGACCGCACCTAACCTTTGATGACAGCAAAGGCCCCTTTCATCCCTATGATCGTTACTATCGATGATATGGATATCGATCCCCCTTCAAACCGGCACGTCGTTGACGACTGTAGCATGAGCGGCGAATCTACAACTGAAGAGCAAGACAAGCTGGACTCCCAGCATTCTACTGACCTCACTCCGACACCTGCCGCAATCGATGTCAATGGCAGTGCATGGGAACGGGCTCAAGAGCAACCCGTGGTGGGAAAAGGTGGGACAACGCTTGTGGGCCTTACTTCAAGGACTGGCTCCGATAACGCTATGAGGCCGTTGCCCTCAATGGCCATGGACACAGACCTTTCCACCATGCAAGATGGAAGTGCAGAGAATTCCATAGCGAACACTGTGGACAATGCAAGAGACAACGGTGCGGCCATCAATGATGCCATGGGAGACAGGCTAGCCGTATTGGCGGCCTCTGGTAGCGGAGCGTTTATGGCGTCGCCAGGGCATGAGATTGCAGATATTTTGGAGAGTGAGATAGTCGTAGGCAGGGGCAGCGAGATGAGGGGCATCGGTGGCTATGAATGTGCGGCTGGCAGTGAGCTTGAAGGGGAAGAAGATGATGGAATTCAAGGTGAGTCTACGAGTAATGGAAGTTCATCCTATATAATACCTGATCCTGCAGGCAATACTGGGGATAGCGCGGTAGTCCCTGATGATCCCACCAGAAAACAGTGCACCACGCCTTTAGACGAGCGAATGGGTGGCACGCCAGCAATGTCACCGTCTGGTAGCTTGGACATTGCAGCCACGTTGCAGCGTGATCACATGGAAGATATGGAAAGCGAAATCATAGAGAGAAGTGGTGGGAAAACTCATGCCAATGGCTCTGAATGGGCTGGCTTCCCTGAGCTAGGACATGAGAGAGTTGCGGGAAAGTCCCCATACAACGTTTCAGCCTCCTCGATGCCAGACACCGGGAAAGAGCTGTACAAAAATCAGCCAAGCCAAATTCTGCTCGCTTTACAACAGGACAATGCAGATATCGCCCCGAGCGAAGCCGACGTGGATAACTGCGAGGAGATCACAGATGGAGACGTCTTGAAACAGCTTCGTGGCCCGAGCGAAAGGGCCATGAGTAGGACGTTGGTGTCAGTGCAGTCTGGTGGTGCAGATAGCGCTCCAAGCGAGGTCGACGTGGATAACGGCTATGAGATCGACGCGGATAACGGCTCTGAGATCGATGTGGATAATGGCTATGAGATTGCTGATGAACATCTCTCAGAAGTGACTGGGGACGCCGAGCCTGGTATGCCCAGTGAAAAGTCCATGAGTCAGATGTCGATGTCAGTGCGGTCTGATGATGCAGATAGCGCTCCAAGTGAGGTCAACATGGATAACGGCTATGAGATCGATGTGGATAACGGCTATGAGATCAACATGGATAGCGGCTATGAGATTGTGGCTGATGACCTCTCAGACGCGACTGCCGATGGTGACCTTTGTATGCCCAGTGAAAAGCCCATAAGTCAGATGTCGATGTCGGTGCGGTCTGATGATGCAGATAGCGCTCCAAGCGAGGTCGACATGGATAACGGCTACGAGGTTGCGGATGGCGCTCTCTCAGACGTGACTGGTGATGGCGGCCATCGTACGTCCAGCGAAAGGTCCATCAGGAGCATATTGGCGGCATCGCAGCCCCATTTTATTCGTGAAGATACTATGCTTATGCTTGCTATTCCGGGTCTGTCAATTCAGAACTGTAAGAGACATTTGCCGTACCTCTAGAAGTAGCGCTCTGATTGACACCTTTTCTCTAGTCCCATTCTCTCATGTTCCCCCTAGATCCATCACTTTATCTGTGGGCGATGCCGCCCCCATTCAACGCCCCGTGTTTAATGAGACGCCCCCATACATTCCATCAGGACAGGTGGACGCCATGGAACCAGCAACTTATCCTGGTGATACTTCCAATAGATGGTCCTTATCTCTGTCGGACATTGATTTCATGGACCTGTCTACTCGGCGGCAGGTAAATGATGGCAATACAACCATGCCGCCAGCTTCCGCCTTATTCTCTCACCACGGTGTTAGTTTCCTGTCTCATCTTGGCAGTGTCAGCGAAGCCAGCTCGTCACATTGTGCCTCTGGCCACGAGTTCGATGACGATGATGGATCAGAGATTGACGAGGACGATGGATCGGAGGTCAACGATGAGTCAGGGGATTCAGAGATGAGCGAATGCTCCTGTTTCCTGGAGGGGCTTTCAGATGAGAGTCGGATCAACTTATCGCCACGGGCACTGAGCATACTCCACGAGGTGGATGATGAAGACTTCACTGGGGTTTATGCTGCCAAGGAGGAGAGCTTGCCATCCAGTGCCTACACACCCTTCGAAGAGCTTGGCGATGAAGGCTCCGAAATTGATATGAGTAATTGTACTGAGGCTGATGAAATATCCAGCAAACAGTCCCTGGATCTCGATGATTTTACGGATTTCCTGATGGAGCGCCGCTCCAGTTTTCCATCCCAGGCTTCCGCCGTTCTATCGCACAAGATTTATGGTGAATCCGGCTCCGAAGTTGATGACAAATCTGGCTCCGAGGTCGACGACAAATCTGGTTCCAAAATTAACGACAAATCTGGCTCCGAGATTTTCGAACTTTGTGATGATGTCCTTTTCGCCAGGGACACCAATCCTGGCGAGTCTAATAGCGGTTATCCTTCATCACCAACCAACGGCAGTCATCAAGTTCCGTCCATGCACCGCCGGCCTCCATCTCGTCCACAAAAGACTTATCAAGCCAATTGTGACCGTTTTCACCACTCAACCCATGCAGGCGCTCCTCAAGAGGACGTAGAGGACTTCGCCAGTGCAATTAACGCTGTAAGTTCAGATGAAGACGCCGACACAGACCAAGAGCATCGGACTGCGTGGGAGGCCACGGATAGTTCATCTTTGATGGAGGGCGGGGAAGTGCCAGCACAAAGCTCCAACCACAGCCAAAATACAAATCCCCCGCCTAACAACATGAGTTTCCGCAAGACCCTGCCTGTGTGCATGCTCATATCTCGTTTAACTGCAGGGCCCAAAGACACGAGACCCCTGTGGTAATATTCTTAAAGTGAATGTCCTCACATGATGTGAGGCCCATCTAACGATCATTTAAAGAGCGAATTTTGCGCTTATGTCTCCACTTTGGACATATCCATTGCTTCAGAAGGAAGAATATGCACCTATGAACGTACAATGGACCCGCGCCATGGCCCGCAGCCTGGACAAGGCATTGTTTTGGATACCTCCGACCAAAATATCGCTACCCCGTGGAATATGCGCTCTAAGGAACTTCTCCTTGATGGCTTCTTGGAATCTGGTGGTTCAAGCCTTCCTAATGTGTCCATAGAGACACTCATCAAGATCGTGAATACGCACTTCAAGTACCTTCACTCCAAGTACTCAAGGCAGGAAGCGCTAGCTCCCGAGGAATTAGCGTTTGAACTCCGAGAACAAAGCGGGAAACAGGCTGCGGACAATCGCCGAAGACGAGTACGTCCTCAATAATTCCTTCTCGCCAAAACACTAATTCAGAGCCACAGCTACTCCGACGTCGCCTTCACGGCCTTCGCTTGTACCAGTTCGATGACACAGTTAACAGACAATTACCTTACTGGACACAGAGTCATAGCTTACATGCTATGAGCGACGATGAATTGGACACATCTTCAGGACATTATATCATTAAAAATCCCACGTGGAGAAGCACTGATCATCGCGTCATCAACCATTTCCGTGTCCCTGATTCTCTGTATCTATCGAAGCGCTTTCATTGGGATGCGATGCAGTCACGAAAGCGCAGACAGCTTCCGCGCGTTCGTGAGGATTGGGATCAAGTTGACGCGGATAGCTGCCCTCCGACCGGCCTGCCTATCAACATGTATGACAAAGCTTGGTTGGAGGAACAACGGATAACTCGCCCAGCTGAATACCACCGCCTTGATCTTCAGCCATCGATAAACTTAGATACACTGAAGTTTTCGAAGCGTATCTGGGCATAAGTGCTCTGCATCTTTCTCAGTTAGGCGATGCTCACCGGCTTTCATCCAGCGTCGTCAACAAAGTGAACTACGGTAAACAGGGGAGATGGGCGACGAGGCACTCAGGATCTTAGAAACATCACTGTAAGTTTGCTATACCAAATTGTAACGATTATCAACGTGCTGATTTCTGCGCACAGGCATTACAGCTATATAATCGTAAAGATACTCTGCTTATGTTCTACCATACATATCAATATAGAGCTTTAATTGCTTGAACAGTACAATAGAAAGTTGAACGGTGACATTATCGCGGCCTGTCCGTAAGTTAAGTTCTTCACTACTACCCATGGTACCATGCTACATCATCCTATGTAGCTGACTCTATGTAGCCATGTTGCTTTGCTCTATGTTCGCTGATTGTGGGAACACTGGAAGCTATGGTTTTACAGCTTTCATGAAAGGTGCAAGCCTTCGACGATGGCTCAATCAGCCCGACTGCCTGGACGTCATCGTGGTGTTCAAGACCCTGTTCAACCGGGCTTGCTCGCCTCCGCACAATTTGATTGCGGAGCCACCCACGTCTCAACAGTCAAATCATGCCCACTACTTCTTTGACCACTACAATCTCCTGCGAATGCACTATGCTGGGAGCAATCTCGTTCTCTATCATCCTTATGTTAAATCCACAACTGCCGTAGGTGGAAGCATCCAAAAGGTCACCACCAGAGGTGATCAAGTTCATTTTCATATTAAACGCCAAGCTCCTCTCCCTCTTTCGAAATATAACCCCTTCCGCCGATATCCATCATTTCCTGCTTGCATGTATTCTTTGAAGATGAACGATGACCTCTTGGACAAAGTCAGCCCGTCAGTGATAGTTTCTTATCCTGTCCGGTTCAAGTTTTCATATGAGCGTGCTGTAATTCTGAATTTATCGAAGGTACGTCTCATACCATTGTTTCTTAGCTTTTGTTGATGCCGCCCTAGCTTTAATGATGGGACTATATTCAGGCAGTCGACATCTTTGCACCACCTTCAAGATAAATTCACAATTATTCTTGGTTATATACTTAACTAGTCCTCGGTTTCGAACTCTGTCCCACCTCCCATCTTGCTTCAGTAACTTGCCATCACCGACCTCCCCGACAGTTGACTTATTTCATTTCCTCTATTCAATGCCGACACGTCAATACTTCTTTCAAGTCACCTTGCCAGTGTGTGATCACAGCATCTTGCAGCTACGTGTTTGACATACGTTTATTTGTCTTCGCAATGATCAGAGCTCACTGACTCTCACTGGTCCTTGTCTCGGTTCTCTCACCATCAACTCCGCCTCTCTCACTGTCAAACCTTCCTCAGCTTCTACAACCACTGCTAAGCCTGCTCTTGCTTTCACTCTTTGAGCAGCAAACACCAATTGGGGTATCAAAGTGAGAGACAGACAACGACTTCTGTGTAAAAGGGCTTATGTCTGTCGTAGACGTTAGTTAGAGTATACACAGCGGAGATGGCGTGGATTCCTTTCGACGTGTACTTCGTGGACGAAGTGCAGAATTTATTTGGTGCTTTGAATAGCACAGTCAATGCTATACATGGCAGTGTTGAAGGTCGTCCTCATCTCTACTGCCACGTCATCTGGTGAGTTATCGTTCCAACTGGCACACATCCACTGACTTCTCTTAGCAACCTGATAAGCGATGGTGATGACTGCAATGTCGTGATGTTGCTTAACCACAGAGGTCGCATCGACTCCTTGTACCACTTGTCCATGCCAGGAGAAGCCGAGTTCGTTCCCGCAACTACATTTGCTGTCGTCAATATGCCTGAGCGTCGTTTCGTAGGCAGCTTGTGTGCATTCTTTCATGCTGAATGTCTTCGAAGCGCTAACTCTTTGCAACAGCTGTGCTTAAATGCTATCCATGTTGAATATCACATGCTTGCTTCATTCTAACGTACATACCCTTCATCATACACAAACCTGTCCTCACACAACTACTTGTTTAATTATAAAACAAATGCCTCTGGTCCTTTTCATCTCGCATTCATCGCCGCCGCTACTGACGGAGAAAGGATTCGTCATAAGAGCGATGTTGTCAGCGATGACCGAATCGACAGTCAGGGTATGCGCCATCATTTACTTCGAGTCGCGTATCCTGTGCCAACCGCCGTGACTGCCCACTTGATGGCGAAGTAGCACTACTGCACATATTGCATGAAAGGTTAGAGCTCATACCTGCTGATTCTTGTGATCATTGATGACCTTCTCCATTCCGATGGCAAGAACACCGAAACTAGTTCTGCTATAAATCCGCCTTGCCGACGGTGGTGAATTCAGATGCACGCCAAGCAGAATGTCCATCACCAGCGCCAAAGCCACCTGCACGCCCATGTCTTCCAACGCAGAAGTCCTACTCCGATTCGCACCTGAGGACGATAGCGGATATCGCGTGTCATGAAATGTTGGAGATCATGAAGGCTGGAGATGTTGGAGGCCTGAAAGGATTGCAGAGCAGGGAAGACAGTACCACATGAGCATCTCCCGCGGGTGGTACCACGTCTTTGGGTTGGTATGACTCGACTTTGTGGGAATTCACGAAGCAGGTCTGTAGGAACAGGGTTGGGCTGCATGCTCGGAATAAAAACGTAAAGGATGTTGGGTCACTGGCTGTTTAAACGTTGATTTTGGGAGGACTTGTAGAGATGCCTTCTGGGGACCATATTTTGTCGGACTGTCAGGACTCTTTGGGAGATTCGATGTGTTAATCGATAAAGCCTCAGCGGTCAGCCCCCAGTGAAGAAGAGTCTATTGCGTAGCAAACAGCGACTTGTATATTGTCAAACCCTGGTTGCAGGGTTGTCAAGATCGCAGTCTGGGCAGGTGCCAAAGTAAGTACATGACACTAGTGGTTTCGCAAGCTAACATTTTCTCATCAGAGTTATCTTTTCTGACTGCAGGTACCCTCTCAAGCTGGTTCAATGTCATCCTCTTGATATCTCGACTTCATATACAGATTCGCAGGTCCCCAGCGTTATTCAAAAGCAGCATCTAAAAGAGAAGCTTTGCTGATCTTTAGAGGAATCATGAACATCAACCTCGGAATGAGCACAAACGGTGATGAATACTGGTGGGGAAATTATGATCTTATGATACGAGGCAGAATGGCTGCTGACTTGCGTGTTCTTTCGTTGTTAATTTTGTGTTAGGTGAATCTTCGGATCAATTTCTTCCTCTCGATCCTTTTCTCTTGCTTACATCATGTACAGTACTAGCATTAATAAACATATTCTGCTCTTTCTTTCCTTATCGCGCCTGTTTTCGTCCAGAAATCGGTCTCTTCGCCTTTATGGAGACTTTCAGGGTCAATCAGAGAGCGAGGTTTCCGCTCTTGGTTTTTTACAGCTGAATATCACTGATTTAGATTCAACTCCCTCATGAGCGTGCCATAGGTGAGGCCGATTCATCCATGGAAACACACAAGTCTTTGTAGAGGATATTGACACAACAGGATCTGGATATCTGCTATACAGTAGTATACTCCCCTCAGGCACTGATTCATAGGACGTAATGATCTAAAATAATTGCGTAGTTTAAATTTCTTGTCACATTGTGGTACACCAACCCCGAGCAGTTGCAAGACCTTCAGGTTGATTGTGACGTGCAGCAGGGCAAGCACTCCAAACCAATAACTCGCAGTCAACAGCCATGGCAAGTGTGTACGATTCTGCTTCCCCTTCTGCGTTAGAGTAGTTCGCCTGTGTTGATACGTGAATCTCAAGCAATGTTTGTGAGTATGATGGCGTACCGCTAAGCAAGTGAGAAGCTGGCCACAGTCTAGCAGCATTTTTAGCGCCAAAGACAGAATTTCCTAAACAAATCGTGGAGCTTACTATCAGGCGTATCATGCACAATCGTGTGAATCAGGGAATTGCTGTAGGAGACTTCCCAAAGACTCGCCTCCCTGAGTCCGCCACAAACAACCACCTGATTCTCTTGCTCATGTGCAAATACGACGGGTGTTAGTGGCGAGTAAAGATGTTCGAAGCGAGCACCAGCTATGCCTTGGGCTAGATCGTGACAGGTGTATGTGCCAACACCAGGATTTGATGCTCCGGGCATCACTGAAAGATAGCAGTCCCCATAGCGAGAAACTGCAACTCTTAATGGTGTCAGTTAGGGCGCATATATATATAGAAGAGCCATACATATAGCTGTTGGCAGGAGCACCCCAACAAAATCTTGCAGACCAAGATAGCATATCCCACCCTCTGAGGACAATGAGTTGGTGTGGCGAGAGATAGATTAAACTAGTCACATAATGAGCCCTTGATACACAAGGTATAAAAGTGAAGCCTCGGTGAAGGTTGTCCAGGAAATGGATATCAGCTTCTCTCCCTTCTCTGCCAGCGATAGTGTCTTGGATAAAGTCCAGGCCCAGTTATTGTACTTCGTCCCTCCTGTCCAGATCTGTAATTGGGATTGGCTCGCTACCGCCATTGAATTTTGAGCCGGGTTTAGCTGTATGGCCGACACAGATTCATCGTGGTGTGTTTGGAACCCAGTTGATTTGATCACGACATGTCCCTTCAACCTACCATTTATGCATGGCATTGAAGACTTGGAAATAGACGTACATCATCACCAAATGTTAGCGTAGAGAAGAAAATTGTGCCATTTTGATAGCCCGAGACGAAAGAATCATCGTCGGCCCATACAATAGACGAAACTACGGAATGATGGTCAAGGGTGATTTCCGGATGTCCCTCGACGTTCAAAACGACGACCGACGTTCCCGCAGCAACGGCCAGGTGCAACCCATCAGGGGACAATGATAAAATCGAGATTTTGGCATCGAAGGAAGCCTTGTTTGCGCAGACATATTGAAGACGGGTCATTGTCCTTTGAAAAGGTGTACCCACCAAATTTGTAACTCGATTGAGTATTATAAATCAGATAATCAAATTTCTCGGCAGAGGTTCGGTACCGTCGCAGCCACTGGCTAGAGGTGGCACACATCAAGTAGTCGGCGTGGATGTACATTTGGGGGACTGCAGTACGGACAAAACACTTCTGTTGAAGGGCACCATCGAGTAATAAAACTTCATTCCATCCTTCAGCAATATTACAAATCTTTAATACATAGGGCTAGATCACAATCGAGGACATAGAAATGCGCCACCATCCGAATATTTCACAGTATTGCCCAACTATGAATTCAGAAAGTTACAAGGCAATTCACTTTTGAATGATGAAGTGGAGACTCACAGCAGATAGAGCGACAAGATGATAGTAGCCTGGAGAATTGCAAACTCGATGGTATCCACAGCTTTACCCAGGGTAATGTAGCTGCTAGCGCTTCAGATATTAGCGATCAGGAATGAAGCGGCACTCACCAGAAAACATAAATGACAGAATCAAGACTTTCCAATGCCCATACAAGGGAGATGAACATCGCCGTCAAGGTAACAGCGAACAAAAATCCGGCGAGGACTCCACCTTTTTGCTGCTTTGGTGCGAGCTCATCCAGATCGACAGAAGATATGTAGGGAAGAAGCTGTAGCGAATATTGAGACGGAATATGGACGGCCGTCCCTTCATGGCCTTGGAATTGGCTGGTCACGAACATGGAATCCTGCATGAAGTTTTCAAAGTCATGAAGAAGGTCGAGCCCGTGCGCATCAAACTACAAGCTCTGTTAGCGCCATATCTGATTGCTGGAGAGAAGAGGACTTGCCCGCGGAATGAGGGCAGATCGGGGAATCGCCACTTGCTGGGACCCTTTGATGAGCATAACGGGGCAGTCTTGCTCCAGTTCGGAGATGGCAGACGATTGCTCGGGTGCGTTTGCTGCTGCCTTAAGAACCGGAAGGAAGCGATGTTTGGCAAACCTTGTGGCACGAAAGAGCGAAGGAATGATGCTGTGTCGAAGGCTGATATGCACGATGAGGATACGTTTCTTGTGAAGAAAAGATTTCTCACAGTGAAGACAAAAGGATGAGGAGGGAGGTGACCTTGGAAATGTCAACGATATATCTACCCGACTTGTCAGTGCAAGAATGGGAGGGACTGAGCGCGAGTCTTACCCCAGAAATTCGTAAGGCCGTCCCAACACTCCCTCTGCATGCCCAATAACGAGGCCGGCCACCACAAAGGCAGACAGTAGCCACTTGGCAAAGACCGCATCCGTTTGCCCACCTGGCGCATTATGCTGCGTAGCTCCATGCAGCCTGAAGGAGGAAGTGAAAGGTAGTATGTCTGGCCAGTACTGCGCCGGTATAAGCACGACGTAACCTTCATGCCCTTTGAGGTGCTTGGTAGTAAAGACGGCAGTGTGGAGGAAGTCATCGAAATCACGATGCAAGTCCGCATCATGCGCATTTAGCTTCAATACCTGTTAGGGCAGAGTGGCATAAACTGAAAGGAGCCTCACCCTCCCGTACAGAACATGAGCTGGGAGCGCCAATCTAGAGTCACCCGCTGTCAAGACGGCAGGACAATGCGCGTCGGAATCAATGATCGCACGATCACTAGCACTGGAACTGCTCGACATCGTCGCGTAGGAGGAAGGAGTATGATCTGCAGTACGCTCCTGCGGGTCGCGGTTATAAGCGTGCAGAACAAAGGCAGGATCAAACTAAGCACACAAAGGAAGATTACGGCGTATTCCGAAATTTTGATGACAGGCATTAAGCGCGAGGCTTTTCTCTTCCCGTTCGCACCTGCTCAGGTGCGTCGAGGAGTGGGTGCAGTGCTCTACTTCCGATGACATGATGGCGAACTTCATCCCTAACTCTGAAGTGGTTGAACGGCGGCATCTATCAGAGGTGCATGGACTTGAATTACATAGTCGATGATCTTGCGATATCGGCACATCATGTTCATGTGACTGCGTACTCTTGGCCGTCTCGAACGGCCAATAGCAGTGAATTAGGCTTGAATATTTAGAACAGATTTTTGCCTTTGCTGACAGAATGGATAAAAAAACATTGCCTCAGATCCAGAGTAGCTGCGCCACCTTGGGCAGCTTTCCAAATGGTGACAATCCCTTTCCTCATAATATCATCGGCCACAGGCGGCCGAACGATGGCGGAATATCTCTTTTTCACTTAAACCTCAATCCGGAATTTTCCGACTGAACCCTTATGGGAATGATGTGAGGTCCCCCTCAAAGCCATGGGCAATGCCATATATCCATTGCTCCCACTCAATGCATTTGTAACCCAACAAGGGCAGCACTGGGCGTCACAGTAATATTCGCTCCCAGTAAAAGGCCATTGTGGCGATCGGGGGAGATTCAGAATGGATATAGATCTATTATGGCGCTATAGCTAAGAGTCATTGTAATATCACTGCAGAGCCATGGGGCTACAGTAGCAG
Organism: Armillaria borealis; assembly: GCA_030435635.1. Lineage (NCBI taxonomy): Eukaryota > Fungi > Basidiomycota > Agaricomycetes > Agaricales > Physalacriaceae > Armillaria > Armillaria borealis. Next base: position 38,031 of record JAUEPT010000154.1, read on the forward strand.
CTGCACACATTCTAGTGGAGCTACGTGCGCAATGTAGCTGACCCTCTTGGTGCGAAAGTCCTGCCCACCACAGAATGCCATGGGTGAGAAACTGCAGAGGCATTGTTGCCGACAGAGCGGTAGCGCCGCGTGGAAGTGGATGAAAAGCCTAGCCTCCGAACGTAATGAAATGGGCCCCAAACCCGCCTAGAGCGATGGCGGCGTATGGAAAATTGGGGAAGAGGTATGGTAACTTCTCATACAATGCGTTGGCATGGCCCAGGAGCTGTAAAAAGCTTCTATCTGGGGATGAATTTACGCAAGCAAAAGCAGAAAATGCATGCACAATGTTGACTGCCATTCACAGGACCGCCTCGCCTCCAACCAGGCAACTGAGAGCAGTAGCTAAGGCCCCATTCTAAGAGCGCAAAGGCGGTCGCAGGGGAGAAAGCGGCGCGCCGAGCTCAATAATCGCAGTATACCGGTGGCCGCAAAGGCCTTGAATTGGCAGGCTAATGCCAACCAACGGCGCTATTAAAAGGGGTTGAGAACAGGCAATGGCAAGAAGGCTCCCCCACTGGACGCACCGGACCATTCCTAGAAAGCAGCCAGGCGCCCTGCATTGGACCCAACAGCGCACAAGGATCCCGGCTGCTTCCTAAGAGCATACAGCGTGTAACCGGTGATACGCCGTCTATGCGTTCACACCTAGATTTTGCGAATTTGTAACAATACAATTGCATATCTATCCTGTACTAGTGATAATAAAAGGACTATAGCTGAGGCTTCGAGCTGATAGTTACAGCAGTATGCGACTAGTGAAGCCAGGACTTAGATGCGATACCACTAGTGGGTTAAATCTACCAGCCGGCCATACTAGTGACTTGAATACTAGCCGGACTAATTAATATAAGGCCACTAGTAGACAAGTAATGCGACTAGCGCACCAAACAAGAAGCAGAATACACAGATCTCGTGAAGTTCAGTCACTAGCAGGCCGATCAGGGCATAAATGCCTAAGTCAGGTTAACTAGTTGCGCAGCAATCTCAAAGCAGGACTTAGAAATGAATTAGCAACGGATTAACCTCGCATCTAGATCCGACTAGTGGGATCAGATCTGTTACGATCAGACACGAGGCTAGCCAGACTGCGCTTTCGATCGCGGCCAACTGCGTTTACGGATGCGGAAGCGTGGCTAGTAGTTTATCCTCGGCACTAGTGGCGTGTTGCTGGGTCAAGAACGCGAAGTAAAACCGCTAGCATAGCTCCGTGGCTCACTAGCCGACCAGCAGCAGTTTCTAGACCGACTATTGCATGCTTTTTCACAGTATTTCATGACTAGCCAAGAAATCCATACCGAAAATACCCCACTAGTATAGCTGTTTGTGTCGCTTTGTACCTTTCTTTACAGTATATAAGTAGTAGAATAGCCACTCGCAACGGCAGGCGACGCCATCCCTGCGATTGCGAGTGACTAACAAGAGTTTAGTGCCCCAATTAAAGGCTTTTGTGCTTAACCTCGACGAAGCGGCTACTAGTCGCTAAGTTACCTATAGTATTGAGTGAATTGAAGTCCCTTTGAGTCTACCATTGTGTCCTGCAAAGGCCAAGAGTGCTCCGAAGTTAGTTCTTGCAGTTTCTCAAAGTTAAAGTATTATTCTTAGGCCAAGAGTGCCACTAGTAAGCTAGAGTGCGAACTAGTCAAGTGTTATCACTTGTAAGGAGCAGTTTCTAGGCCAAGAGTGCCACTAGTAAGCCAAGAGTGCGAACTAGTCAAGTGAAGATCACTTGTAGGAAGTATTACAGGGCCAAGAGAGCCAATAGTCCGAACAGTCGGAGTCCCAGCGAGCGCAGTAGCTCAAAACCAAGTCACATTCATTCAATTGTGTCTTACCCACCCCACTAGTGCGAGTAGTACGCTTGTAAAACTCACTAGTAACGAATAAAACGTCTTTTGAACAACTTACCTTGATTATTGAGTCTGCAGAGTGCTTCTATCGTACTCGAAACACCCGAATTCAATCAATTGGTGATAGTGTAGAGTTGTGAGAGGTTTAGTGCCGGTTGGAGATCATTTCTGCCCACTAGTCTTTTGTCACTCGCCGTTACCGAGCACATCACCGGGAGGGGGATGGGCTAAAAAGCGACTCTTACCTGACTTATAGAGGCTGGGGAGCGGCATGGATCTGCAAGGAATTTCGTCAGTAAGGCTGGTGGATAACGCGCATGCCAAGCACACCCAGTGGTCTAGAGAGCAGCCAGGCTCCTTGCATTGGACCCAGGGGTGATTCCGTGCACAAGGATCCTGGCAGCTTTCTAGGAGCGCCCAGTGCGCTTAGCATGGTATGGGTAGGCTTACCAAAACCGGGCTGTGGAACGACGACGGCGAGGGAATGAGGCTGCTGCACCAATGGCATGAACTGACCAACAGTGGAAACCGCTGGACCGGTGAGAGTAATTCCTTCGCTTTGCAGCTGTGCAGCAGTGAGACCGCCGGTATCGCTGGGAGAAAACAAGAGGGCGCCATGGAAATTTTAACAAGTCCATGTTCGATCGGAGATCCAAAAAGAACGTGCTTTAGGAGCATGTGATGAACATGTATGGCATCACATCACATGCAAGTATGTGCTTAGTAATGATAATCGAAGATTTAGAGAAGCAGGGTAACACGTGTAACGGCGCCCGGTGGAAGCACTTAGCAAATTGCGGTCGTTGCACCTGTTTGTATCTGAAGCTGTCGGAGTTGCAATCAGACTCAGAGACTCAGAGGAAATTCTGTATCAGTTCCTCTTTACGACCTAGCTCTAGCCATACATTCGATGGCGCGGGACCTTGCCGACTGAATGAGCCAGGGTTCCACTTTGGCGCCGTATTTTGGCTTGCAAACCTCTTGCTAAGGTCCCACTTTGGCAGGGTTTGAATCATCACGTAATTCCCGGTACCCAAGCTCCTGCTAAGGTCCCACTTTAGGAGAGTTGGAATCGCGTTTTCACAGTCCAGGCTCTGAGCCACCTACGAGGTACACTCGCATATGAACCAGGATGATAACGAAACAGGCTGACGACCCCGCAGATTGTCCTAACATGCCTTCCAACACGGGCGCGAGTGCTTCAACAGGCGGTACTGCCACTAGCAGGTATTTTCTTTTCGCCCAGTTGGCCTTATACTTCCCTGGCTGACATTGGAAAAGTGCCTCCCTTCGTAAGGTCGTCACCACTAAGAATGATGGGCAATTCGTCCTCTTGGGAACCAAGAGTCTTCCACCCATCCCGGTCGCCGTCACAGACCCACTCGATGGCTTTCCCCGCGATCCGAAAATCTATTTGGCACGTACCTGGTCGCTGAACTCCATTCCGTATCAGGTGTTTGTTCCTGCAGATACCTACGCTGCCTGCCAATGTCAGCTTTTGTGCTGTCTGAACTGCACGCAGGGGAGCGTGCCTTTAGAATTGAAAGGGCAGAAGTGGTACCTACGTGACGATGTGTACAGGGAGTGGAGGGACCTCGAGAAGGCAATGTTGCGGCTGAGGGAGTATTCACATTCTGTCACTACCGACTTCCAACCGAGAAATCGACTGTTCAGCTGGCCCGCGCCCCAGTGGTACGGTTATGCAGGCGGTGATGCCAATGACGCTAAGCTGGGCTGGAGGATCATGAACTCACAGGCGGCGTTCATCCTGATTATGGCTGAAATCACATACAATGCAGCCTGCCAGCCGAATTTCTGGGAGGAGGTGGTCTATCAGCACTTTGGTCGGCATATGACGGACCTGCTGAAGGAAAGTTGGATGGCTCGCAACGGAGAGGGCTACGAACCCCTACAATCCAAGAATGGGGACAATCGCCGACTAGAACGTGTGGGCCTGTTTGTGGATGCCAATAGGTGCCAGTTTAGTCGGGCAGTTCCATCAATGATTCGGGCGCGTATACCTCTGTGGATTATCTGGGGAAAGTGCCAGATAACTGGGCAAGCGGAGAGGAGCCTTGAGTCGTACAGACCAACAGAAAGAGAGGTTCGCGAGGCTGAACAATGGGCATTTGCACCGCCGCCACCACCACCGAGAATCGCAATAGGGCTACGAGACGTTTGGGAAGAGTCATGGCTTCACGGCGACCACTCTAGCAAACAAATTGAAGCGCCGTCCGCTCCGTCCGCATTCCAGGAGGGAGGAACTTGGGAGGCTGCACCAGGCTGGGGTGTTGGCCATGATCTCCCTCCGGAGCCGATGCAGGTCGAATGGGGGGCTTCACTTCCTGACTTGCCGCCCGAACAAGGGCCAAAGATTGCCCATGAACCTGTCGAGAAGTCGGAAATACACCATGGGCAGTGCCTGCGCGAGACTTGGCAGGATTTCTTTGCCTGCCGTGAGGCAAAGAATGTGCTTAGGCGGGAAAAGGAAAGCGAGCAGAGTCGGCAGGCGCAGCTCCAAAGAGAGGAACATGCACGCCAATTCAAAATGCCAGGCTCGAAGGGTGCTCTTGTGTTTGCATGGACACAGGATGAAGACAAAGGCTATCTCATTCGAAAGCATGTGGTGCGCGGCCAAGTCGAGGATGTCTGGGGCGAGTATCAGGATACCCAGCGCCGATACGACGGGTTCCACAACGAATGGGACTTGAACTGGGAATTCGACCCCAATGCATGAGACGACAGCGAGGACTACGAGAACGATGCTGACCTGGCAGAGGAACTTTGTGGTGACCCCGACAGCGCCGTAACGCAGCCGACCACATCCTTAGATCACGTGGATGAGGCTGAAGGACAGAATAGAAATGCAGACCAAGATCTGGACTGGGAAGAGCTAGGGCGCAGGCTGTCTAGGTGCGACACGGCTAGTTTGGTACCGGAAAGGGTGTACTGTTGCTCTCTGGAAAGGGTGCTGTCTCAGTACCATGGCATTCGGATCCCTACTACCCGAGAGTCGGAGCTGATGCCACTGCAAGCCAAGAAGGCCAAAAACTGCCTAAGGGCCCTGTCTTGTCGAAATGCCAACAGGAGTGACCGGGATGAGAGGGTGAGCGACAAGAATCTTGCTGAAAGTCTGGATGGGCTTGTGAACCGTGGACCTTCAAAGCGGTTGCCAGTTGAGTGGACGGACTTTCATCCCTCAAGCCCACACTTCTTGCCAAAGTTGTTGGTTCCCGGCTTCAAGGTGGCCAAAATCACGCTGAGCCGTTCGGATGTGAGTCTGTACAGCATCACTCACCCCAAGGAGCCAGCTTATGAATTAATCTTGGAAAGAGCCTCTGCAGTAGTGTTGGGCCTCCGTGATAGTTATGCTCACACTTTGGATCATGTGACAATGTTCCTGTTAAACTGGGGCATCAAATTGTCCACTTGCATACAAGTTCCAGAGCAACGCGAGGAGAGGACGTTCATCAGAGCTGCTGAGCGCATGCCTTACTGAGCCAAGGGTTTTCAGCCAAACATGGAGGATTATCAGAGCTATGTTTGGCGGCAGCGACAGCTATTTGAGAGCAATGAGATCCTTCGGGCGGCTTTGAAGCACGGTGGCTTGATCTGGCAGCTTGCTGTGGAGATGGAACTTGAGCGATTTGAAGAGCTCATCCTCACTGGCCCATCGAGGAGAGTCACGCAGATCGGAGGGGTACATCGCACGGCGGATGGCGACGAGTTGTGGGACGAGGTGCTGACCGAAGATCAGATTGATATCATCTGTGGCATGTACAAGGTCGAGTGGGTGGAAGAGAAGAGCCACGGGCGTAAGAAAGCTGAAAGCGATCGCCAAGGACAGTTAACTGAGCATGTGTCTTGGTTTCCCAAGCCAACAGCATGGAAAGGAAGTGGGCTGGATGTTGGCTTTTGGAGCGCTGACAACGAATCTTGGTATCTGCATCGAGTTGCTAAATATTTAGGCGGGGACTTCAAGTGTGAGAACCAGACAGAGTGGAGGAAATCCCTCAAGCTGTGTCGAGATGCTCCCAAGGTCTCTGAAGCCCTCAAAACGGCGTCTCGCATTTTCCTCGAAAAGCATATCTTGTCCGATTGTGAGTTCCTTTTCTGTGTGAGACAGCGACTGTAGTAACTGACGGAACCCTAGAATTCTTGCAGGCTGAACTGTATCATCACATGTGGGAACATTTTCATTGATAAGTGTATGGGTTGCTGATGTCTCCTGCAGTAGAAATGTACCATACAAGCCGATATAATATAGCGTATATTTGTGTTTTTGATACGAGCGTCTTAAGATGAGTTGAGGTGACAGAAGGCTAGTCTGAACATGGAACGTGACAAGTACCATGTCTGAAGACCGCGCAAGAGGAAAGTGCGTCAAGTCATGTCCCAAGGCAGGGTCGCTCTGAAGATGGCAGTGCGGCCGTGTCTGCGCATTTTGGTGGATGGAGACATTCATGGTAAGTTGTGCTTTGTTTAGCTAGCCATAAGTGCCGCTGTTAACCACGTATCTATGCAGGGATGAACACTCTGAAGGCGGTATCTTTGCCCGAGGCTACTCTTAGGATAGGAGGCGTATGCTTAAGACTCGCCGAGTCAGAGGTTATACTCTCATCTTAAGACGGTTGAGTATCAATTCATCAGGATGCGCGGGTGAGTGACCGACATCTGCAGGCGGTGTACTGAACGTCGTCTTCAGATGAACATCATATACTGGTGTCTCCATGGGAGATTGACACAGGTGGCTGGGATGTGATGGTCACCAAGTCCAGCTTGGACTTGGGACTACAGGCGGGCGATGGTTTACGTGCTGGTGATCTCACTTATGCACGTTTAGACATCACAACTTCTCTTTCGAGTTTTTTTGTCTTCAGTGGTCTTCACTCTATGATTCACATATTTCCCACTGATATACCTTATAGCACGCTCTACCACACTCGCTGGAAGGTCCGACATCCTCAATGAAAGTGCACGCGTCAAAAAGTAAGCGAACCGTGATACCGAAGCGTAACTTTGTTGATTTATCTTCAAATGGCAGAGTATCCAAGCATCACCGCCTCAAGACTCGAATGGCAGCGAGTTCTGGGATGTGTCATCTTTTCTCAGACTAGGCAACATCTTGAGAGGGAGAACCCGATGAGTTCACACGCTTACCTTGGTGTCATTCTGCCATGCCTTGAGACGACCCACGGCGTGAGGTGCGTGTCCCGGTGCTGACGCGATACTCCACCATGAGCCACAGTTGCACATCTGCAAACTCAACCAAGCAACCCGTCATGAGATCTTAAGGTGAGCAACAATCGATTGTTTTGGAAGCTTGGCAACTCTGATGCTGAAAATCAAGTGCGGTGCATGCGGTCGGTTGTAGGCTGATGAGTCTTTACGAGCTCCCAACCGGATCTCCAGAGGCCACGCTCTCTGCGACTGGTCTTAAGACCAGCTGAGGGGTGTGCTCACTGATACCCTAGGGTCTGTCTCCAGACCGCAGCATTTCAAAAGGCCTGAAGAGGCGTGACGGTGCCGTGAATCTTCAGCGCCTTTGATGGCATCATAGGCGCTCGTCGTCTTGTGCCTGGTGCATGGACACCAGCATCTTCGTATAAAGATTGTAATGCACCAGTCTTCAGATGAAGATACCATGCAGGGATGTGTCGGTGGGCGATTGTATGGCCTCAAATGGCCGTGTTTTCGTGCTCAATCAGGCTGTCACGATACCTCAGACCACTTAGAGGGCAGACGTCTGAAGATGCTCTAAGATCGGTCGGATTAAGACCAGGAGGCATAGACTGTGGTCGCTTCCAGCTCCAGGCTTTGCCATCAGTGACAAAGGAAAAGTGCCTTAAGACAACGGATGATAGATGCTGGATGTTAACCGTCACTCACCGAAACATCTTATCACTACGATTATCGTCCGTCGCTCGAATGGCGCGCACGGGTCAGTCGAGCTAATCAGAAACGGAAGGCCACAGAGCCTCCAAGTTCAATTTCCAACTCAACGGTCCGTGGAAAGCCATGATCATTGTCGAAGAAGTAGTCGGTCTGACTGAGAGACGCTGCACCATTCTCTGTGATAACAGATCGTTAGACAAGACGAGAGTTCTTGAGGAGGCGCAGAGGGCAAGAATTTCTATCCTTCAAGCCATCCCAAGACACAAGCGCAGTCAAGCGCCATGTCAAATAGCAGAGCTGCATCCGATCACATAGCTTCTGGTAAGTTAGCTTGCGTTTAGCCAATATGCTCTGTGTATTGATATCTATTATTTTAGCGGCGACGCGATTTGCACAGGTGGAAGCACTGGTTGACCATGCTATGTCTCAACCGCACTGAAGAACGACCGCGGCGATCCAGCCAATCTACCAATTCAAGGATCTCCACGTTTGGCATCCATGAACCTGGTTCGAGATTGGCGTTAAGGGACACGGCGTTTGTACACAACTGCGTAGACCCTTCCGCTCGATTGCTCTGCAGACTTCCTCGTCAAGTGCATCTCCATGAACAGTGGGCCGCAAGACGATGATCTTGAGCACTTTACCGCCCCAGTTGCATCACCAGCAATTTCAGGGGGTCTGTGCCGCCGAATACTTTGACGACACCACATTCTGCTCTTCCGGGTGTTGAAGGACGTGCCAACCGTTGTACCGCCATCAAAGGTTGTATGTGCATGTGTGGAGCCATTTCACAGCCCATGATGCCTGCAGACTTCCTTGTCAAGATTTAAACTGTATCATTCGCATCTCCGCCACCTACACCCCCACTCTAGCTGCTCCGATCCAAGACAAAGGTCTGACGGGTTGGAGAGTTGGGCCTAGGAGGTTTTCATCATCGCGCTCTCCTATACTGGCATGAAGAGGGCGAGCCGTTTGTTTTCACTGATCTCTTGGTCCTTGACCTCAACAGATTGAATGAGCAGGAGGGCTGCATGGCTAAGAGATATCTCACCAGTCAGTTGCTGCTCAAGCCCGGGAACAGCGGTTGTCAGTTGATGAACATGGTGAGATGCTGCCTCTTTTGCAACTGGCTGTCACCAGCAATTTCAATGCACAGAGAAGGCAGGTGGTGTTGAATGCTTCTCAAGGGCCCGCTAGATCATTGTCTCATCCAGGGCAAGGATATTTTATCAGGTCTAGATATCAGCATCAAATATACTTGATGTGATTTATTTACTCTGACATTTCAATGGGCGAATCAAAGGTGGTGCATGAATTGTTTCCTGAGTTGGGTAGGTTCAAACAGGGCTGCTGCGGGAAGGATTCAGTCACACCCAAGGAATTTGCACCTGTAGAAAAGTCAGTTCAATATTATATATTACTTGTTATACTCAGGCTGAACAGTGAAGTATGGTAAGAACTATTGCAATAGAACAAACTTTTTTTGACAACAACTGTTGTCGCAGTATATGTCAATGCGGATGCAGATGGTTGTGTGAGGTCATGAGTCACTAGTGAATCGGCTGGGTGTGGGCGAGTTTTGAGGTTTTTGTTGGTACAAATTGTATCTAGATAGTAAATCAGTACTAAGAACAAGGAGACCACTTACTGGGCTTGAATCTGAAGGCTTGTGTGCTTGCTCAATGGCTCAGTGCTCAGGGAAAGAAGGAAAGAAAGGTAAAATCAAATTCTTGACACAGGTACAGATAATGGGTGAGGGGTAGCCATACGTGTGCTCTCGCATCGCCATAGCCCATAGATCATAGCTTTGAGTATCTAGATGTATAATAGAATAAAAGATGTCTGACGAAAGAGAATGTCTTAGCTCAATCACCTCAGCCTCAAGCAAGACTGAACCACCCAGGATACACACAAATACGGTATAGGAAGAGGTTGCTGCCCTGCTCAGTGTACAAACAGTGGTCCAGGCCATCATGTCTCAATTCCCAGTGTGCACCGAGATGGCATTGTCTGCTCTTATTGTGCTCTTAGTGTCAGTCTTCGCATTGGACAGGGTAGGGAGGGGAATAATGGTGAAACAAAAGAGAGAGTAAGAAACAGAATTCAGACAATGATAACAAACCTATATATCTCTACAGCATTCATATGACCCATACCCCAAGTAATCCTTCCACCAGTCCTCAAAATAGCTCATTGGCTTGTGAGGTGAGCTACCTCAACATTGATGTCTTGATCTCGAGCCTTGTTGCTCAAAGGGGGGAGTTGTCTGAACATGCTCTCATTGGTCCTAGAGCTAGGTGGGGATGTGCCAAGAGGAGATAAGAGTCTGTAAAGAGAAAACAAAGTAATAACTGGAGAGATGATGGTAGAGAAGAAGAAAGACACATAGCAAACCTAAAAAGGAAGTACGAGTCAGCCGGCCTGAGATGTCGAGTCTACGAGTGAGGCAACTCATACTACCACACTGTCACCACTACTAATATTCAGGAAAACTTTAGTGAAGAAATCAATGAATTTACCTTGAAAATTTTCAAGATTGTTATGTGTATTTTCCTCTGTGATTTTAGGGAGTTTCACAGCATGATAATTTTATGAAATATTTACAATATTAGAGCTAAAAATTTTCAGAAAATCTACAAAAAAAATGCTGAAAATACTGTCACACAAGTTTGTCACATATTTACATATATTCTTTTGTTTTTTTTTTACTATTTTACTTATCAAAAAAAATTAAGTCAAACCGAAATTCTGATACTGAGTATTCTTTTCAGAAATTTTGCACACAAAAATGCAATAGATTCACAGTAAATATTTGAATCTTTTTCCTATTATTCTTTCTGGTAATGTTTACGTTTTTTCCCTGCAAATATCATTAAAGTTTTCAAAAAATATTTTTAGGTTTTTTTAGAGAAAAAATATTAAAAAAACTTTCAATATTTTTTATGTATTTCTGGCTGCAAAAACTTTGATTTATGCCCAGTGATAAGGAACCAGCTGCTTCTCGAGCTGTTCCGGCATAGTATCTGCCTTCTCTGAAGATATATCCTGCTTCGAGGTTCGAACAGTTTCTCTGAAGCTCAGTATTTACTCACATCATCATCGAGCAGCAGGAAATTCAGAAAGTCAGGAGCCATCTTTCGTTGGCAGAACCATTGTCCCATATTCTGTTACAACATGTGTAGCGTTCATCAACTCGGAAAAAGGAACCAGAGGAATAAGGTACTCATAAAGAGGGTTAACCCAGAGTAGACAATTTCGTTCATGGCTTCGTTCAACTCAGTAGTATGACCTAGGAAATGTGGCTGAGACTGGGATTTAGATGACCAGTTGCTCCCTGTAGGGATTAGGGAGTCAGGTAGCGTCTTTTATTTTGAGGAACACAACAGCAGTTGCACAGCCATAGAATAAAATCACGTATCACAACAGCACAGACGATCAAAAGTGAAGGATTCACAGCTTCCACGCTGAGGCAACCCCCTCTACCGCCACAATAGTAACCTTCTTATTCAATGAAGCAGCCAAATCGGATGGTCAGTACACCAGTGTAGTGGCAGAATGAGAAAGTTTTTGCCGCTGTGATTGGACCAGTAACATTGCACGTCACGCATCGGAACTTGTAAAGACATAACACTTTGTATACAGGCGGGGATAACAAAGTGACAAGAATAGCGGATCTCGATCAGCCTTGAATGAAGGGAACCGGATGCGGTGTTGTCAATGCGGTTGCTGATAGATCAACATTGAGGCTTTTGTTCTTTGTCCGGTGACCGTGATCGTGCTGTGGACTTGATCCCTAGTGTGATAGCATGATGTTCGAGATGGCGCCAGCGCTGGGTATCCCACACTGCTATTGGTGGAGCTGTATTCAAAGATGGAACCAAGGAAAGAAGACATTCTATCACATCCAGCATTGCGGAAATCGAACTTCTCGACAGTGCCACCAGTGGCCACAGCCAAGGTTGTTGTTTGCTCCCGGCGATAACGTATTGATACCGTATACACCACCGTTCTGGCGTGATATCAACTTGACCTGTAAACCTGCACCAAACTATTCATATTCGGTCGATGTTATCTTTTGAGTAGTCTGACCTCAAATTAGCTGCATGACACCAATAAGATTGATCACATTCTGTGTGTCTGAGGTCAGTTTGAGCTCAGTATCCCTGCCACCATTTAGATCTGAATTTGAGGTTAAACTGACATTATCTCTGTCCAGAGAATGAGCCCATTTTGAGAAGGTACTGGCAATTACTGGTGCGGAAACTTACCTCAGAGTGGCTGTCAATCTCCCTCACAACTTGATATCATTCTCCGTGTCATAAAATGAATAATCTGCTTCTTTCTTGTTGCACATTTTGAAAGCAATGTGTGCGCAGTTTGCTTCACAGATATGAATCAGCCTGATATTGGCCTGATGGCACTCAAATGACTTGAGAATGCTCAACAATTCACTGAAAATTAGGTAGAGAAGAGATCTAATTGCGCTATAATGTTACAAATGATATATACAGGGGATAACACAGTGTTGCTGTCACTCAGGCGGCGTGATGATACCAGAAGCGTTGCTAGGGTTGCTGTTCTCGTCATCCTTGTCATCGCTTTCCTCGTTGAGGTCCCTGCTGATTCGCTGTCGCTTGCCTGGGCGCTCACCATTGCCCTGTGAGATTTGGACTTTCGGGGTTAGCTCATTGATTTTCTTGACCCATTTGGGGAGACAGAAGTCCACGAGTTTGACTGAGCGTATTCCGCTCTTGGCTGGATCACCGTACACTTCCTTATCCTTGGTGTAGAGATCGTTGAGAGTGCTGTTTACAGTCATCATGAAATCATTAGAAAATGAAGCAGAAAGGAAGTGAGCGACTCACTAAACAAAGAGCTGCTCGTTCTCTTGCATCCCATGCAACATTCGGTCCACCTCAGCCCAAAAAGTGTCACCTTGCGCTGTCTCGATATTTGCGTACACGTGCCGCTATTTCCAACACATTAGTCACCAAAGAAAAGAAATAAGAGATGCTAAAACTTACCACGACGCTCAGCCGCATGTACAATTGCTGTGTCTGTGGGATTTTCTCGCTGCTTTTGCCGATGAGGTGTTTCGTAAGGCAGGCAATGTTCCGTAGTGCCCCACCATCCTTGCTGATGGACATCTTCACCTGAGATAACACTGCGCTGAGAGAATGGTAATATATCGGGGAACGAGCTTACTGCATCCTTGATTTGCGAGTGTTTGGTTGTAAGACAAGCAGATATCCGTGACTGGAGAACTGCATTGCCTGTCATGTCATCCTCAGCTGGTAGATCCTTCGCATTCGTGTCTCGGAGTGCAACCTCAAACAAAGAATAAGAGTAAGGAAGCGGAGGAGGAATGTGGCCACATACCATGATGTAATAGCTGCTGTTTCCGACATAACACACTGCTGTTGAAGAGAGGAGGAATGCCTTGGCATATTGCAAGATGTTTTTCTGAGGGCAGCTCGTCAATCCAAATGACCATTGCCCATGAAGGACTGGCTCACCCAAAGGCCCTTTGAAATCTCCCAAGCTTCTCCCGAAGTTTTCATCTTCTGCAGAAGATCCCGTGTTTGAAGAGTAACAGCCATCAGATAGAACTGGCGCTCATTGGAAGACATCTATGCACAAAATATGAGAGTTGCAAAGAGAAGTAATAAGCCACGCACTGTACAGAATTCATCAAAATCCACTTCTGCTTCGTCACTGAACTCCATCTTGTGTTTGAGCCTTCGAGCTGTCGCAACCATATTGGGGTCAGATATTGCAGTCAAAGTTGCCACCATGGGATCGTTAGGACTGTTCAAGAAATCTTGAGTTTGATTGGGAGCATCGGGGTCCAAATTCTGTGAGCCTTGAAGTCTCTGGCTGAACTGAGCCTGGAAACGACGGCGGCTTTCTTCAAGATATGTGTCGACACTGCTTCGGCGAAGGTCAGGATGAATGTTTGCTTCAATGTTGAAGGATGAAGGCATAACAGAAAGTCAGAAGAAACAAAAGTGAAGGTGGGAAAGCAAGCCATGGTTTCTCAGCCTTATATACACCAAGAACATGGTGGCAGCTCAGACTGAGGTGGCAAAATTGTGATTGTCGATCAAGTGCGGGTCAGGTCACATGATACGTGTTGCAGTGAATTCCTTCCAATTATACTTTGTCTGGTCAAACACCATTTGCCACTCAATAGATTTCTTTGTCCTTCACTTATTTGTCCAATCCTCTCATAATCAAGACAAGAAAATACAGATATTATAAAAGATCCCAAGAAACCGGTAAACCAGCTCAACCATACTTTTGAATCCAGTGAATACTGACATGCCTCCTCATCGTGCTCCACTCCCAGAAGGTAAGTGAGCGCTCGCTCATTTTCAAATATGTTGGAAAATGGTCTTATATCAATATATTTTGTCAGGTATTGAGCAAAATGAAAAAACCAAGCAGGTCTGATGTCTTCTCTGCTTTGAATTCGATCCATACAGCTCTGGAAAGTGGATGGCATCCAAGTCCCTCAAGAATCATCTCAAATCTACCAAGCATGACTCAAACCGAATTCGCAAGGACTCTCAAGTGCAGCAGCACACCATTCAGAGCCAGAAACTTGCAACCACGTATCAAGATAGGACAGCGACATTTGAAACATCAACCACCAATGTTCATCCCAATTCACGGACAGGAATGTTCACAGAGAGTGAGGATGCGACGATGGTGGATGAGCCTGCCGATGATTCTTGGATGCAACGTCCCCTGATACCGATTTTGATTTCAGAAGATCTCACTTTTAGTCCTGAAGAAGAGCACAATCGCCTGCATCAACAGTATATCACAATGCTTGAAGAGGCGATACTTGGAAGCAATGAGGATGACACCGGAGAGACTGATGAGACTATGGCATTTTTAGCAGATGAATTCCATGCGCTTGGTATGTAATCCTTCTTACTTAGCAGTCCTGTAAACTGACAGGTTGTCCCAGACCTTGAACCTCCTCTCGATGAGGAGGATATCGCTAATTACTTCAATGGAATCTCTGCGAGTAAAGACTGGTCACCATACCCCAATAAAACCGTAAGTCTTCTCTGTGGTGCCGCCAAGCATTAGTCCCATAATGAAACAGATGGCGCTTCTCGATATCCTGGATAATCTTCCTCATCTCCGTCTTTCTACAAATCACATGCAAATGATTATTTGGCTGTTGCGGGAAGTTGGTGCAGCGGATGTCCCTTCATATAATGCTCTCCGGAAACTGCAGGCTAGTCTACATGAAGAATGTGGCAGTTCTCCCAAGGCTCAAACATCTGGGCTTGGAAACCACTTTTACGTGAATGATGTCTGAGAGTCAATTGCCCGAGTAAGCTTGTGGCTCTTGTTATCATTGATATCCAGTTCTAACTGCTTGTATGCAGGACTTCTCTAATCCTGAGGTTGCGAAACATCTCCAGTTCTATCCTGAAGAAACTGGAGGCCCTGTTTCAGAGGTTTGGCAAGCGGAACGTTGGAAGGAATTCAAGCCATCACAGCTTACACCCATGTACTCCCGAGGACTTTGCCAGTTCTATATTGAAGAGCTTGCGCAATTACGTGAAGGAACTTTCGTTATTCCTCATAACTGGATTATTCGCAAAGGAGAACTTCATGCTGATTGTAGTGAAGCCGTTTTTACTCCTGTATGTCAGTCAGAAAACTTTATCTTTTATCACTAAATGAGTGTAAACTTGCAGGAGGGATGGATAATTTCGTCCACATCTTCGTCCATCGCAGCTTCAGACTTTGAGTTTAATTATGAGGATTTGATTGCATGGATGGGAGATGTGTCTATTCCATGGAAAGGTCAGCAAAATACATTGCTTTTACCATGTCACCAAATTCATTTCTTCGTATTTTGTATAGACCCAACAACAGTACCAGAAATGCCCAATCCTCTCCGCAAACTTGTGGAAGGAGATGATCTATATGTTGTTATGATACCGGTCTGGGCTGACGACGTCTCGGGCAACAAGTCTAAACAATATAATAAACATATCAATCTCTACATGGTGAATTCCTGTCTTCCTGGACAGTTACTCCAACAGGAGTATTTCATCTGTTTTGTCTCAACATCGCCACATGCAACATCCCCTGAGCAGTTTTCAGCTTTGCGAAACCAAGTCAAGTAAGTTTGGTCTGCTATACAAGCACAAGCGACACTGATATCTCTCTGACAGGGATACCGAAATTAATCCTGTGCACTGCTTCAATGCCCATACCAAACGGCCTTGTCGTTTCATTCTCCGTGTGCCTGCATTACCGGCAGATAATCCACAGCAGTCTGAAGAAGCCTCTCATATTGGCGGCAATGGCAATATGGGCTGTCGCAAGTGTTATGCTGGAGGTTCACACGAGAACACGGAATCTGATGAAGGTTATCATGATTTGCATTATGTGAGTACATTCATTACTTCTATGATTGATGGTCCTAATTATTGCCTCAAGGAGGGTGTTTTTCACACTGCTCAAGAGATATGTGAGCAGCTAGAGAAGCAGATTCACCAAGCTATGCATGGAGTCGAGAAAACAGTGAGCGATATGCAAACTGCAACGGGGATCAAAGATAAGGTCACTCAGCACTGGATTGAGCTATTACTTGCCAAGGCAAAGGAGATGAAGCATGCACAACCAGGTCGTTCTCTAGAATCGGTTGTCGAGGAGCTCCAAAAATGGTTCGACGAGCAACCAGGTGATAAGATCAATCCATTACTTGACATTGCCAGTGTGTGTAGCCTTTCTGGAATTATTGGAGGTGCTGATGTTATCCGAAACCAGGATTAGATCCATCCCAAGACACCCCTGTTGAGATTCTGCACACCATCCTTCTTGGAATAATCAAGTATATCTGGCATATGTTGCATACTTCTATGACCGATGCCCAGCAAGACCTATTTGCAGTTCGACTCCAGGCAACAGATATTGATGGCCTGACAGTTCCTCCTATACGAGCTGTGTATATGATGCAATACCAAAACAATTTGATCAGCAAGCACTTCAAAACGCTCATGCAAACCATGGCATTTCATGTTCATGACATTGTTACACCAGCTCAATTTAACCTGGTTAAGGCTGCTGGCGCACTGGGCGCACTCTTATGGGTTCACGAGATCGAAAACATGGATGAATACCTGGTGCGCCATCTTTCTCTATTTATGATTCTGAAATTCAATGTTCTTCTTTCATTATCTAGAAAGACCTTGAGACACTCATTGGCAATGTCCTCGATGCTTTTGGTGATGTCGACCCTTCTAAAATCCTGATCAAAGTCAAGCTTCACCTTCTTCCCCATCTCATCACTGATATACGGTGCTTTGGACCAGCAATCCGCAACTCAACTGAGGTCTTTGAGTGCTACAATGCCATATTCCGGCTGTGCTCAATATACAGTAACCATCAAGCCCCAAGTCATGACATTGCTGTCAAGTTTTGCGGCATGGATCGCTTGAAACATCTCATCAGCAGGGGCTATTATTGGTCGGAGAGCCACCAAAGATGGATACAAGCCGGAAAATCTGTGCTAAGACTCCTTCACTCCGAACCGGTCATTCAGCGACATCTAGGATGGGTTGCTCCCATCAAGTTAACCCCAGGTTTGTAATTTTATATTAGTTTTTTTCTCTGAATAGCACTTAAATTTGTCTCCTGCACAGGGCTAATTCATATCAAGTCCAAAAAGAAAGCTGTACCAGTTGAATGGAGTACAACAAAAGCCTCATCCTACATTTCAGGCTCAGAGTATCCCTCCTCTACAAGTCGTTGGCACCATGGGATAAGTGTAACAGCACAGAGCGGAGATCGCTGCAGTATCGGGTCATGGGTTATCTATAACAACAATGCTGTAAGTTTAATCTTTGCAGTCCCGGTACACCGTTTTTCATGTTCATAACATTATTTTCAGGTATCGGGCATTGGTCGGATTGTAGAACTCCTCGTTCATGAGACAGAATCATTGGGATCTTCGCTGGTATCTCTTGAATGCTTTGTCTTGGGTGCTGGTCGGCACCCTGATTTTGATTGTCCCATACTCCGATGGGCAAATCACAGTGATGGAAACGAGTATATTGCCATTGATGCAAAGGTACCTTGAGATCATTTTCGAGTGCTGTGTACATCAAAGGCTTACTAGGAAATCCACAGGCAGTCCAATTCATCATCTCTGTTCAACACGATTGTCGCCTTGTTGGCTGCCAAGCCTCGCTACTGCAGCCGCAACTTCAAGAGCGTCAACTGACAGAATGTACATCTTGCGCACTTTCTCATGCTGATGACGACCACTTTGTGATTAACACTTTTGCTCTTCACAATGCCATTCTTCTACGAAAATTCCTTCCACGCTCCCTGACTGAGCCGAAGCCACTGTACACGGATAGACAATCCCATCATGTTGAAATTGCATCGACACTTTGTACCACCCAGGCAGTCAAATGTGCCCACACGCAAGAAAAGCAAAAGGCGACTTTAGCTATGAACAAAGCCAGGAAGGATGCAGCTGAGGCAGCTGCAAGAAGAACCGTATTGCCCAATGAAGATGTTGGCAATGAGGTTGAACTGAGACTCGAGGAGGAAGAAAGTGGCAAGGACAATGAAATCCAACCACAGTGAAGTCGGAAGCAAGCTCGACACGGATGATTTGACACCTGTAATTCACTTCTTGTATACTTTATTTCACACAGGCAATGTAACAAAAAGTGATCCAGATTATCATTGTATATACAGCAGTTCCAAGTGTACACTTTACGCTTTAGCAGAGAGCCTAATCGTGTCGCTTGACCTGCTTTAGACGGTCTGAACTGGTTGAATGGGCCGGATTGCTGTTGATTCGACATTTTCCGAGGTTTATTGGGGACCCAGGATATGGCTAGATTGGCATGAGCTTGGGAGGAAACCGAGGAAAAGTGAGGGTCGCACCAGTATATAATCCTCTTCACCTTGCAAGTCAGGAATGATCTCTTCACTATCCTCATCCAACATTAGTCCTCCAGCGTAGTCGTTGAGGGTTTCCTGGGTATCTCTGGGCTGCAGGCCTTCGTATGTGGATTCTGGCACAATACCAGCAGCTTTGAGCTGTTGTTGTCATCGTCGATCTTCCTCCCAGTACTGAGAGTATTCGGGATCTGGCTGGGTCGGTGAGAGTTCCTCTTGCTGAGAAGGTTGAACTGGGGTCATGGCTACTGGCGGAGGCACGATGGTTGTGTCAGCTACCGGACTGGGAGTCTTGACAGCCTCAGATTCAAGTATGAACTTGAAGGTGAATGCCTTTCAAGGATAGAATACATAAGTCATGGATCATATTAGTATACTGAGCACTCACATATTCTCCAGGGACCAATGAATTGAATGTCATCGCCATCGAGATGTTGGTCTGGCCGTCCTTGTGTGAAGCTTGGCTGATCACATCGCTCGGAGTCTTGGTTGACATCGTGGGAGAGAGAAAAGAAGGTGGCAGAGGGGCGTGTGGCCATCAGGCTTTGACAAAGATTGCTTTTAGAGATTTGAAGTCGTGAAAGTATGGCTAGCATTGATGTCATGGAGGCAAGGTCAAGACAAGGTGCGAATTCAGCACAGAATGACCTGCACGTGATGGTCAAGTTGACGTTTTCTGGAGAACGTCATTTTCATCTCAGTTTGATCCGGGTTCTTCATCGTCTACTGTTCTCATTTTACTATCCTATCTACGACATCAATCTAGCCTTTCTACGGATTGGTGGTGTATGACAAGATCCTCTACCGCATCACACTTGGATACCAGTACACAGATAGTGTAAACCCGCCCCCCTCTGTGGAAGACATCAGTTCTATCAATACCAAGGTCAACGGATTATTTGTCCTACTAGTCCAACACTGAAGTACGCATTTGTAGCCACTTCAGAATATCGAACGCTCCAATTTCTGGGCTGTCATAATTGGCATCGACGCATATCAAACATGTCCGCTACGGGGCTGTGTATCGGACGCCTTATTAGTGGAGAAATACTTGAAGGAGGAAATCGGCATACCGCAAGAACGAATACAGCGACTTCTTGGATCGCAAGGCGCCTCATCCGACGACCCATCGTTTCCGTCCCGCACCAATATCGCCAATACGCTTCTCAGTCTCGTTGACAACCCTCAAATAGACGTCGGGGATAATATCATCATCTACTTTTCCGGGCACGGCTCGGGCTACTCCCTAAATGACTATCGCCTTGGTGACGCCGAGGATACCCAAAGTCTTGGTGGTGTGGATGAATCCATCGAAGCCATCTGTCCCATCGACAGAGATACTATTGATAGCAGCGGGTTACGAGTTCCCGATATCAGCGACCGGGAGATCAACTCCATATTCCAGCAGATATCTCACAGCAATGGGCACCGAATCACCTTTTTCCTGGATGCTTGTCATTCAGGCACCCATGTTCGGTGTTTCCCAGAGCCCGGGACACGTACTGTCCCTCCCTTACCGCGCACTTCTCTCAGGAGGATGCTCCATATTGCGGATGAGAACCTCAGCCAATATCCCTCATACAAATCGATTTTGGAGAGTGATTGGAGGCCGGATATGTCTTCCCATGTGATTATGGCTGCGTGCAAGGAGTATCAGATCGCGAGAGAGGTGGAAAGCGAGACGGGGTATAATGGTATTTTCACTCGGGCGCTTATCGAAGCTCTGAAATCGGGGAATCTGAGCGAGGAATCAACATATATTGATCTCCTCTGTTCACTTCCATTGAGGGGCTGGCAGACACCGGTTGTTGCTGGGAAAAACAAACGTGATCGTCTTTGGTTTAAGAACTAGGTACGGTAGATGGTTGTGCATTCAGCCTATTCATTGATCGCTAGCCGAGATTTGGTCTCTCTTGTACATAGCCTCCTGTAGTAATTCGTTATAAAAGCTGTGAAATGGTATTATGTTTACATACCCATATGTTCTGAGGTGGCACAGAATGCGACACCTGTACTGCTACCCAGAGGCCTCCTGTACGATGATGGCATTTTCGGTGATTAACGTGTTTCCGGAAACTTGGTGCCTTGGACGTGGTATTCCTAAAGGTAGAGTAAAGGGAGCACAAGTCGCTCTGGTGAGGCAAGTCGCGTTACAGGCTCCAGGACTACTCGGTGAGAGAAGAGAAGACGCCTAAGTCATTCTGAGAGGCGCGCATCAGCGACATATTACAGCGGAGAATAATCACTGTGACACTGTAGTATCATAAAATAAGTGAAGAGGAACGTTCGATGTTATGTAAAACACACCTTAGTTCAGCGCCACGCTGCACTTGTCCTTGTTGTCGTTGGCTATCCAAATCTGAGATGTCACATAAACCACGGATTCATTCTACGCATTACCAGGACGACGACTCTGGAAGTTTCAGGTCAGAGTTCCAATCTTGGTGCACACGGGCTCGCGACGGAAAAGAGCTTCTCAAGAGACTATTTATGCGTTTGGAAAGCATCACTAAGCCTAATTTTGGAGGGAATGGGCAGAACTTCGATGAGTAAAAACACGTCGAACGTTGCAAGGATTACGTCTCGCGCGCATAAGAGGATGTACCCTAATCATCGCTGGCAGGCCAAGAAACATCCGTAGAATGGATGTAGACTGCGCTTTGTTTCTGCCATAACTCGTACTAATACGAGAATGGGCTGGAGGCTGAAGGGCAGCGTTGCCCATGTTCGTTAACTAGAACAAGCTTCAGAAGAGGAGACAGCGGAAGGTTTGTGAACATACCTTTGCATGAAATCCTAACTCATGCCCGTATTTGATGAAACTTGGGCATCTACCTCACTATCATCCCCGTCTCTACAAAAGGGCGGGTAGCTGAGACACGGATGGGTGAATATCATTTGTCTGAGTCCGCGCCCCTACCATATAAACGAGACGATCGAGAACAGGATATTCACATAGAATAGTGGCCTAGTATTGACCTGCGGTGGTATCGTCAGCTACGAGTATGGCTTTCAAGCGGATGCCCGTACCTCTCCAAACGACGGCACACTCACTAGTGCGGTCATCGGATTAGGTGAGAGTCACTTCAAAAATGTACTACACAGCCATAATGGCTGACAATTCATGTTAAAACCGTCCTTTGCTTGAGCCTCGGACTTTCGTACAAAATCAGGCATCTATATAAACTACACGCAGCGGGACGTGCCACCATGCCTTCTAATCGTCAACACTCCGCCCTCGACGACCTTCCTCTCGAGTTACTCCAACAGATCCTCTCACTTCTTAATATCCCCACTCTAAAATGGCTGTCTCTCGCATCCTCCCTCCTCCGCGCAGTCTGCTTTCCTTATATATTCCGCTCTGTGTTCTTGTACGGTCCTACCTGTACGTTTGTCGCTGATTTTAAGGGGAGGGCTCCGACTAGGATGCACACGATTGGTTTGATGTGGATTATGGAGGATTTATCTGCTAGTCTGCTTCCGTGGTGTGCGAAAGTTCATAATATGAAGATTAGCAGTTGCAATGTTCGCAATACTGCGATTATTCCCTCGTTGAGCGTCCTGAGAGACCTGGAGTTGTTACGATCAACGTTCTGGGTTGTGGAGGACTATTTCAGGCTACTGGAAAATCTCCCTCCGACGTTGAAGAAGCAGGCAGTTCATGGGATTAAGTTCCGATTTGATAATTTGGGGGCGGATTGTTACGCGACTGTTCATCGTGCGGTCGACTTAGAGCACTTAGATGCGCATTTAGGGGAGGACTTTCCAGTGCTCCTTAGGGATGACTGCCCGATCTCACTCGAGTCTTTGCGAGTGGCGTATGTTCCACAGTGTCGTCCACATGATCTTGAGGATCTCCTTCAGAGGGCTCCGCATCTCATTGACCTACGTATTGACATCGGAATACCAGAAGATCGACCGGGTACATGGCCTGTCACTTATAACTCCAATTCTCGAGCTTACATCGTAACAGTGTCTCTCCCTCTCACTAGACTCAAAGCACTCTCCGTAACCGACGGAACCGAACTCTCCGACACTCATAGAGCTTTTGTCCACATCTTCTAACGTCCCGCATCCATTAGAAGTGTTAAACTTCACAGTTCCACTCGCCTGGTTAATGGGTAGATTCGATCATCTCGCAACAGCATTGTCGCAACCGTGCTTGGGTAATTTGAAAGAATTGAACTTGCAGAGGATGATATCGATTCATTGTCTTAATCGTTCGAGGATATTTGAGGAGCGGGTGGGAAGATTTAGACAGAGGCTTGAAAAGTTGGGAATGAGTCCGAAGGTAAAATTGACGGCGATACTGGTACCGGATCGCAGCGTTTCCAACATTATGCGCAGATTGTATTAACTGCCCGCTACGAAAGAAGGAGATTTGTTTCTTCCTCATTTGCTGTGGTTACTGATTAAATAAATTGCCGATAAGCACTATCAAACATTTCCCAGAAGGTAGGCGTTTGATAATGAAGTAAAATACATCTTATCACATAACGCGTTCCAAAAATAGCTCGCGTGGCCCCTCGGGCCGGCTCGCGGGCTACGATTTCCAATGCTTCTTTTCCTTGCTCAATGACCATCAACATCGTCTTTTCAGCGAATACGCTCTCATTCTCTGTGCATTCCTTCAAGGATCCTTCTCTGGGGCATTGTTCAAGCATTAAGCACTAGCACTCTGATATCTATTGTGCGCGTGAGTTCCTATCACAGCCACAGAGTTCTACACTTTACCGCCAGCAGATATCGTTCCACTGGATAGGACAGGGATGGATATATGCGAGCGAGATTACCTTTCGGCACGTTGACTATGCCCTTGTCCGTTCGGAACTTGATTATAACCCCACTTACACAATGCTTCTTTTCCTTCCTTAGTCACCATCAGCATCGTCCATATAGCGAAGATCTCTGCTGTCTCGTACTTTGATGCGCTCCGATGCTCTGTTCAAGCGGGCCATCGTTCAGTGACAGAGCTCTGTCTTGAACTTCCTCGGAACGTCTAGTTATATTCGAGAACGGGAGGCATGGATATATGCTGGGGAGTTTACCTTTGGTACGTGGACTTCGTCGATGTCTGCAGAGGATGCTTACCCAGAGGCCTTCAAGACATACATCAGACTCTCGAATTACCTGTCCCCGGTGTATATAGGCTACCCCAATCAGCTCCTTGCGCTCCTCCAAGCCATCCCGCACCGCCCCATGCAGAGAACGCCCTCCAGTACGAGCACAATAAATGGTATCACAACGACGACAATGCTACAGGTCTCCGTAACGATCTAGGACCCTCCATAGTCTCTTTTTGAGAGGATCTACTTCGATCAAGACGTCTCTTCCTTGCCGTCACCTTCGTTTCCCTCCCACTTCACCATTCCTCGGTGCTTCGGTCTCGTGAATCCTTGAATCAAAAGTCGGCCCCGGATCTTCTCTCATGATGGATGCTACTTGTTAATGTCGAAGTCTCGTCGAGTCTGGATCACCCTTGGCGCGGGGACAGAATTAATCTCGCTGGAAGTGAGCTTAGCGATCGGTCTTTTACTGCAGAAGGTTTGTTGTTCCGATTCAATGAGGGCCACTGGCAGTATTTGACGATACACTTTCGCATCTAGATCTCTTATCGCGGCGGCCCATGCGCGTCTCGTGCGCTAACCTCAATGACCCTTCTTACCAACCCATTCGAGAGGAAATATCCAGCTTGTCGGGTATCGGATGGAGTTTAGGACACCCATTGAGTCCCACTCATCCTTGGTTTATGTACGTAACTACGCATCGCTATTTTATGACTTTTCTGACCAACTGTTCAGATTGTATGACTGTACGTTGATGTTCAAATTGACGACATTCTTCAAATTTCCGTGCGTGATCGTGAGCCGAGAACGAACAACTGAAGTGGCGGGGCGCTGCTTACAACCCGACCCCCGTGCTCTATTTGACTCTTTCATCTCATTGATATCATGGTTTTGAGCTCTCCGCTTCGGCTTCAGTTGACTACGACGGATATATCATTATGGTTGACCCCATCGAGCTTTGAACATAACAGGCACTTGTGAAGATGCAAAGAAATGACGAGGGCATACGCTTGAACGTTCAACACGGCATCGGCGTAACTCAGAGAAAGGCACTGACATAGCACAAAACAGAGGTCTTCGCTGCACGGAGGATGTCTATGGCAGTTAACGTCGAGGAAGGAAAAGAAGCGTTCGAAATCAACACCCACGAGCCGGCCCGAGGGGGCCACACAATCACAGCTATTTTTGGGGCGCGTTTGGACGTGTGGTTACTTGATAAGGTTACCATTTCACTTTCAAACGCTTAGGTTCTTGAAACCGTGTATTGGTTATTTTTCAGCGACAAAAGTCGCAAAAAAAACATTTCACAAATGTCGTCTAACCTACCAAGAATCTCTGCTCACCCAATAAACCTCCCGTCTCGATATCCCAGCGATCAAAATACCTTATCCTCCGAGTCTGCCCTTTCACAATCTGTCCCTTGCAAAGACGATCGTCCCACTGCCGGGTTTCTCGCCGATTTGAAAAGAAGCCCTGTTTGCTGGGCTATGAACAAAGCATCCACTGGCCTGGTGATCATTCAGGAAGACGAAATTTTAACAGGAGAACACGGCCCCTATTAAACGCGTAAGGTAATTCGGGAAATTTCGGGTGACCTCTTCCGTCCGAACCATATTCGTTTTTGTAGAAAGTCTGCCTGCAGCTTCTTGTCTGTTCTCTTCGTGTTAGCTCCCAACCTTGTATACAATTCCTCTCCCTGAACAATGATGCTGGGCAACGCTCCAAGGGATGCCGCTTACCTCATCTGATGCGTACCCCTCGTTCCGATCTGCTTTGTGTTTCTTTAATCCCTTTGTTCTCTTTCTTCACGGTTACAATTTTCGTATAGTCGCAATACCTGATGCTATGTACCCTGCGCTTCGCCCTTGTTCTATATCCATCCACTTGTGGCCACTCAGTCTCTACCTTCTGCTATATAAAGCCAGAACGCTTTACTACAAAGGCTATCTATCTATCGCTTCAC
Organism: Armillaria borealis; assembly: GCA_030435635.1. NCBI lineage: Eukaryota > Fungi > Basidiomycota > Agaricomycetes > Agaricales > Physalacriaceae > Armillaria > Armillaria borealis. The sequence goes on from JAUEPT010000154.1 coordinate 63,794, forward strand.
GTCTCCGTCTCTCTCAGGTGAAACTCCCCAAAAACCGACAATACAATACCATGCAAACAAAGGTCTGTAGTGCCTTCCTACTCGTGCTTTTTTGCTTCCGCTTATTCTTTGCACACTAGGAACAAGTACAGACGGTCACAGTCTCTTTTATAGACAATTTACCGGGCTCTCAGATCTTTCCTGCGTGCAACGACATATTCAAACATCACCTCTCCCCCAACAAAGTTCCCTTGAGTATTACAAACTCGTTAAACACGCCTGCGACTATCATGGCTATGGCTTGCTTTTGCGCCATCTACAGGGGTCTCAGATATAAAAGTTATTCCGGAAATCCTGCTCCTGTTCACCTTGCATGGCCCGGGATAAAGGCTTGGTCCCTTCATTTCATCTCTCTATGCACATTCAATGATAACTCAGAGTCCAGTCTGGGGTCCCGGTTCGATTTAACGGATATCATGACTACAACCGCCGCTTGTCTGCGAAACTTCTTCGAATTCAAGAAGTCATACTACAGGATCATATCCATAGACACCACACTGCTTCCCCCCCTTGTCGAACTCTGGCAGGAATCATGCCGCTCTCGCTGCCACGCTGTCGTTCGCCATCTAAGCTACCTGCTGTTGATTACAAGCCTGAACTTTGAAGGAGCATTGCGAACAATTACAGCCCTTTTGGAAACGAACCCGAACGAGACCGCAAGGCACTGTTTTAACATTGTGTTGGAAGGCAGCCGTAGGAAGCATGATTACTCTGATTCCGATATCCTCAGCAATAGTGTTCTTTTATTCATGATGACCTTGTACAGGTCACCGAGTCTAGCAGAGGCTATAATACACAAGGAGGGCGTACAGCTTACTTGTGATATTATGAGACTGGTCGCTACTAAGCTCAGTCGAGTGCATGTGCTACTTGCACGCCATCTCCTTTGGACCTCTGTTTTCATCGTCATAGATTTCATAGAAATCAGCCTACTACGTTCCGATCTTCGCATGATCCTTACCATCATCGATTCCCGCCTGCTGGAAGTGCTACTGCAGCTTGCCCTCAGCGCACCACCTGAATCTGCGCAACACATCCATCATGTCATTGCCAAAATCATCTACGCTGTGGGGCTTTATGCCTGCTACAGATCTGTGACTCACCGACTCACGCGATACATCGCTTCTGTGGTCAAGAAAGGCATCGTCGTCAACACCGAGCATTACTCGGTGATACGCCGTCTATGTGTTCACACCTAGATTTTGCGAATTTGTAACAATACAATTGCATACCTATCCTATACTAGTGATAGTAAAAGGACTATAGCTGAGGCTTCGAGCTGATAGTTACAGCAGTATGCGACTAGTGAAGCCAGGACTTAGATACGACACCACTAGTGGGTCAAATCTACCAGCCGGCCATACTAGTGACTTGAATACTAGCCGGACTAATTAATATAAGACCACTAGTAGACGAGTATCGCGACTAGCGCACCAAACAAGAAGCAGAATACACAGATCTCGTAAAGTTCAGTCACTAGCAGACCGCTCGGGGCAGAAACGCCTAAGTCAGGTTAACTAGTCACACAGCAATCTCGAAGCAGGACTTAAAATTGAATTAGCAACGGATTAACGTTACGCCCAGATCCGACTAGTGCGATCAGATCTATTACGATCGGCACTAGTATAGCCCGGCTGCGCTTTCGATCACGGCCGACTATGGTTGCGAGCACGAGGATGTGGCTAGTCGTTCATCTCCGGCACTAGTGGCGCGTTGCTGGGTCAAGAACGCGAGATTAAACCGCTGGCTGAGCTCCGTGGCTCACTAGTCATCCAATAGTAATTTCTAGACCGACTATTGCATGTTTATGCGCGGTATTTTGGGCCTAGCCAAGAAATCAGTACCGAAAATACCCCACTAGTGTAGTTGTTTGCATCGCTTTGTACCTTTCTTTACAGTATATAAGTAGTAGAATAGCCACTCGCAACGGGAGGCAATGCCATCCCTGCGATTGAGACCTACTAGTCAGTATCTAGTGCCCCAATTAAAGGCTTTTGTGCTTAACCTCGAACGAAGCGGCTACTAGTCGCTAAGTTACCTATAGTATTGAGTGAATTGAAGTCCTTTTGAGTCTACTATTGTGTCCTGCAAAGGCCAAGAGTGCTCCGAAGTTAGTTCTTGCAGTTTCTCGAAGTTAAAGTATTATTCTTAGGCCAAGAGTGCCACTAGTAAGCTAGAGTGCGAACTAGTCAAGTGTTATCACTTGTAAGGAGCAGTTTCTAGGCCAAGAGTGCCACTAGTAAGCCCAGAGCACGAACTAGGCAAGTGTTGATCACTTGTAGGAAGTAGTACAGGGCCAAGAGAGCCAATAGTCCGAACAGTCGGAGTCCCAGCGAGCGCAGTAGCTCAAAACCAAGTCACATTCATCCAATTGTGTCTTACCCACCCCACTAGTGCGAGTAGTACACTTGTAAAACTCACTAGTAACGAATAAAACGTCTTTTGAACAACCTACCTTGATTATTGAGTCTGCAGAGTGCTTCTATCGTACTCAAAACACCCGAATTCAATACATTGGTGATAGTGTAGAGTGTAGAGAGGTTTAGTGTTGGTTGGAGCTCATTTCCGCCCACTAGTCTTTTGCCACTCGCCGTTACCGAGCACATCATCGGAGTGCATGGTCGGAACCTGGGAAGCATTGGAGATATACGCTGAAGATCATTTCGGCACCAGGAAGGACGGTGACAATCTACGAGACATCTGCTTCATGGTGAGCTTTTGATTCCTTGGACATCGACAGTTCCTTATGGGGTTTCTTAAGTGCTGGAGCGTACCCAAAGGGCGTATTCAATCCTGTTCTTGGTGTCAAAGCGTTCAGTATTGCTCAAAGCCATGTCAACGAAAACATTGGAAGGCAGGACATAAAAAGAAATGTATCAAATGTGCGTACAGACCTTGCATGCCATGACACGATAATGATCTATGATGATTGTATCAGCCAGCATCAGCTTCAGGGATCGAAAATATCTCGCATACCTCGGCCAAAGAATGATTGTAGCATGTCAAGATGAAGTTTCAAGCCTCATTTCAGACTTCATGAGGAAATTCTCCATCACGACGCAGACTTCACTCGCTCCATGTAGAGCATCCTAATACTCATCTCAGCCGAGTTAGAGAGCGAGTCTCAAGTTGATTTTAGTAAAAGCGTAGAAATACAAATCACCGTTGACTCAAATCAGGCATAGTCCACATTACGGACAGCACGGCTTGTTGTTCATCATGCACGGGGGCTCCTGCAATTGACCGCGGGCAAGGATATATTAACCGTTTTGCTGTGCTGCTCCTACTACGACCCATACACTGATGGATAAAAAACGGAGGAAGGTCTAGTTGTATTTTAAGACGGTACAGGTGTGGATATATGCGGGGGAGTGTCGTTGAGGCAAAATTATTCTTGTGCCGTCCTGTTCATCACCCTCTTGGTTCAACTAGATCTGAGTGATGGTATCAAACCACTCAGGAACATCTACCTTTTGCTTTGGTCGCTGAAAATATTTAAATACAGATGAACAATGCAAACACGTTCAAGTGTTCACTAGTCCTAGTCAGTCTTCAAGAAACTAAGCATTTGAAATTGAAGAGCAAACTTGTCAAGCAACGCGTCCAAAACGCGTCCAAAACGCGTCTCAAGAATTACGCGTGATCGCGTGGCACCTCGGGCCGGCTCGTGCGCGTTGAGTTCCGAAGGCTTCCTTTTTTCCCTTCCTCATCCACCATCAACGGAAACCTCTGCTATCTTTTACTCATTCTCGTTCTCTGTGTGGTCTTTGGATTATTGCTGAAGCGCTGATGCTACGATATGCCCTTGTTGCTCCTTTACATCCCGAAGAGACCTCGCCATGTTTCTCTCTGATAGCACACGGCTGAGCCTTTGTTCATCGCTCTTTTCGCCGCCAGGTAGATCTCTTGTGCATGTGAATGCGGCCGCTCTGGATAAACAAGGAATAGCATCCGGTTAGAGTTGAGGATGGGACAGGTGTGGCTACATGCGGAGGTGTTTACCTTTCGGTACGTTGACTACGCTCTTGACCAGCCGGACTTGATTAAAACCCTGATTCTAGCGCAGGTGAAGAGGACGATGTCCAGGGGGAGTAGCCCTTTACCTGACACTTTAGCTAGAACGGACATACATAGGCTATCCGACTCAGTTCGCTGTGCTCCTCCAAGTCGTCTCACATTGACCCCGTGCGGCCAAGCCATGCTCTTCTATGGGCAACACTCTCCGGCGCGACGGTAGCGCAAATAGGAGAATGCTCCCACGTCTCCCTTGGTCCTCATTTCCTCGTTGTATGCGCCAGAAATGCTGCTAGAGCGCTAGTTGCGCCTCATTCCCTTTCTGCTGGGATGCTGGGAAGGCATTGCCGCTGCTGCTGTCGACTACGGGATGAGCTCGTATCTTAGCAAGAGCACAGGCGCAGATAGCTGGCAGTGACGTTGCGCCACGCACTCTGCACGAGTGATATTAGCTCACGAGGTAAAGCTCAGTCTCTACTCTCGAGTAACGATGCTAACGACCTCTGCCTTTGATCTACAGAATGGCACGTCGAAGTAATCATGATTTACTTGCTGATCCGTTCTTCTTTGTGTCTCTGGTGCAAACAGCTCCATTTGGCCTCGGAATCGCATAGCTGGTCTGTGCGCACCTGGTGTCCGGGGGTCAGCAAGCTGCTCCAATCGATATCTTTCTTCCTTACCATTACCTTCGTTTCCCTCCCACTTGACTGGTGCTCGATGTTCCGTTCTCGTGATTTCCTTGAATCAAAAATCTACCCCTGGCCTTCTCTCATGATGGATGCTATCTGTTAGCAGAAAGTCTCGTCGAGTATGGATCACTCTTAGAAGCAATCCCGTAGGAAATGTGGACGGTGAGTCGTTATGCGCTGAGAGCCACCAGTATTTGACGATGCACCTCCACGTACAGATCTCTTTTCGCGGCGGCCCGTGCACATCTCGTGCGCTAACCTCGGCGTCCCTCCTTACTAACACATTTGGGAGGATTATGCAGGTTGTCGGGTATCATTCTACGGTGATGTCTAGGATACCGCGAAGACTTCATCGAGTCCCACTCATCTTCGGTTTATGTACGTAACTATGCATGGCTATTTGATGCATTTTCTGACCGACCGTTCAGATCTTAGATTGTACGACTGTATACTGATGTCTAAATTGACAGTGTTGTTCAATTTTCTGTGTGCCCTTCAGCTGAGAACGAGCAACTGAGGCGGCGCGGCGCTACTTACAATGCAACGCTCATGATCTGTGTTATTCCTTCTTCTAAACAGTGGCGTGAATTCTTGCGGGCTCTCTACTTCACTTTCAGTGAACTAAAATGGACGTTATAAATACGGCACCTGGTCATCGAACATTGATAATCACCCGCATGGCCACAAACTAGTACTTTTTTCTGTATGGATATCTAACGTCAACCCTGATATAGAAAAGTTCCCATGATTACGCGGAAACTTGGCTGAACATATTCTTTTGGTTTAGCTTTGCAGTCGTATTTCGGTGCTTCCATGTGCAACTTTTTTTTCGCTTGCGTCTCCCGCGACCTGATTGTGTTTCACGAGCTTACCTCTATGATGAAGTCTTCCTCAGTCAAGAATATTTGTCTGTTGTAGATCAAACGCACTCTGTAGGGCACCTTTCACATTTACTTTTTTTTTCTTGTGTTCTAATGGTACCATATCCAGAACTCTGTCTCCAAAATTTGAAGATATCTCTCTCCTCATGATGGGCCATGTCGCATATATTCTCTCTCTGGGGCTAGGAAATACGTGCGCCCGATGAAGGTAAGCCCAAGTGAAATAGAGAAAGCGATGAGCTCATCCTGTCTTGGTAGTTTTCGCCATTTGGTCAAAGTATAAAGTCCGTGGCTGCCTGTCTACATTCGCTGTACTTACATTCCGAGGTAGCCTTTATGTCCATGTTTCGTCTCGTTTTCCTCGCTTCGTCGTTCCGGCCCCCTCATTTATGATACATCTTGGGCGACAGGTGCCGGGAAATCTTCATCCGAGCGTAAGGGATTCTCAACCTCGGTACGGAATAGCTGGACTTGCCCATCCCTTTGGCATTTTCATGACTGGGACGTGAGAAGAAGATACGGTTAGGGTTAGCGCTTGCCCGTTGTACGGTGGGGGACGGATGGTAGATGAAGGAAAACAACAAGTTCACATTCTCAATATAGGTAAGACAACGGTCCAGCTTCGGGCATATGGACTTTCTACTCTTCTGAAGATATTTCGTATCCATAGATATCGAGGAATACTTAAGCATCGGCTCATACTTGCCCACATGTTCACGGACGTTCCGGGCTGGCTGATAACTCCCGAGTCCAACGTCGCAGTGGCTTGCAGAGAATGGTGTCCCAAGAGTTCTTCAAGTCGTGCTTCGACGTGTAGCCGCGAGCGAAGCCAAGAGTGAAGTCTTGTAGGCTTAATGTCATTGGCGGTCTTGGCTTCGCTCGTGGCTACGCGGGACTCACGCCTTATGACTAGTTGGACCAGCTCGCTACGGTCCTATGCTCCCTCTGTCCTCGTTTTATGCACCAGCAAAGCTACTACGAAAACTAGCTGCGCGTCATTCCCGTAAAGGTTTCCCTTACACCAGGAATGCCCCTTTTTTTTCGCTGGGCCGTTTTTCGGCTCTGGTCGTGTTGTGCATTCTCCGAGGTAAAGGTCCCAATTTCCGTCGCTTCGTGGCCTCTGCTGTGTCAACCTTCTTGCTTGCTAATCCGTTCTCATTTGCGTCGAAACGTGCCTATTAGCTCACTGCAAGAACTCGTAGTGCTTGGCTACTTGGACTTGATTCCATGTGGGATTGATGGCCATCGATGCACTGTTCAGGAACGCGGTTCTTACTCGCAGTTGCCGCGTTCGACATGTATCCGCATTGCGCACGTCGTCAAGGAATTCGGGACCTCATCATATTTGGGAAGCGTTTTTCGGATTTGTGGGTGACCGGTGCCGGTGATGGTACGTGTTTGAAGTATCAATATTTCGCATGCTTATAACATTAATCGGATTCGATTGTCGCCTGTCGACTGTCGATGGCTATTCCGGACATGTGGATCAAGTTATTGAAACACCAAATGGACGACGAGTGGAATATGAGCGATGTTCTCCAAGAACAGGAAATATGTGGAGAACCGTGTGGCGTACTGTGAGAGCCGTGAACAGGCTCTCATAGGAGATAAAACCCTCATTCTTTGGGTGATGTACCAAGAAATGGGTACGTCCCAAAAACGATTTATTCCTAAGAGGATCTAAGGCGTATTTCAGATACTCATACGTTGGACTTCACACCGATGACGCCTGTCATATCTCGGGGCATTGCGTTGTATGAGATGAATCGGTATGTCCCGTAGTGTATATATTGTATCATCAGTTTGAAAATGAAACACTATAGACTTCTGACATATTCTACTTTGATTTTCGAGAGGAACGAGTCTGGACATCCCGAAGTGCGTTCATAGATTTGCAAATGCGACTGAATTGATTTTATATAGTGGCTTGACTTTCCCCGAGAGGGTAACGAAAAACTGATTCCAATAAACACGTCGCCAGTGGAACATGGTCGATGACCCTTTACTTCGGTACACATACCTCAACAGCGCAATGACTCATGCAGACGAGAAGTCTGGCTTGCCTTCTGCTCAACCTGTACGGGTTACCAGTTCTATGGTACGAGATGCCTTTGATATCGCATGCGCTAGGCTTACGTCTCGCTGAAGCACGAGGTCAACAAAGTGATTGTATATGAACGTGCGAGTCTACTTTTGTATTCAACTTCCATCGGACACAGAGTTTCACGTACTATCGAGTATGTGTCGATGAAGCAGGGAAGGAAAGCATGGTTTGACAAATGATGAAGGGCAGTTCGGCAATTCCGATAACATCAAGTCAGGTGGGTAATACTTTATCACTCTGGTGATAGGTCCTGGGACCTTGGCATGCTGTACTTAGTATCGTGTGCCTAAAATGCATTAACGAACCAGTGGACCCTTGAGCGACGTCAACTTCGAAGCCGGGTTAAATACTATGGCGAGGAGAGCGAGGAAGCCTCCCGACTTTGATGTGCTTTGAGATTTTACTAAGAGATATTGTAATTTGATACAGGCGAATTATAAATTCTTCAGATATCGACGAAGGATGGTCGATGAGGGGTAGTTGATAGCGCTACGCAGGCAGTCAGGCGTGTCAGGCTTAAAATTTAAATGGCAGCTAAGTAATACTGTTCAAAGTCATTGTCAAATAAGATAAAAACTACGCGCCTCAAGACACTAGTAGCTTCTTTGCATGGTTGCAAGTGCGTTGATAACGACAGTCATACAATGATTAAGGTTGGACTAAGGAATCCAAAGGATCGGTATAAGAGACTAAAGACATCGATTGAATACTGTCATTTGAGGCCAGGGTATCAGCAATGCTGACATGGACGGAAGGTGGAACGTGAAAGAAGTTGGAAAGAAGGAAATCGGGTGTGGGTCCCATCCGAGTCAGTCCGCAATCGATCCGGTCAACCGAACAAACAAACATTTAAAAAAGTCGAGCCTTTCTCTCCAACTACCATCAATGCCATCGCCTCTTCTCTCTCTTTTTCTCGCTGAACCTTTTGCTGCGGATTTTCTAATTGCAGCAATTAGTTAAACGCCTTACGACTTGTGTATGACGAAGCCTGTCGAGGATTGGGACGTTTCTCGCCCAAGATAAGATGGAATGTATGTGTTCTGGTAAGTCTTTCCCGTATACAGCTGACTTGATTATGTAGTGGTTGTTTCCTCCTCTCCGGCATGCATTTCATCGCTACGTTTCCCGGAAACTGGTAAGTTTTTGCTGTATCAATATCCTTCTCTCATATTGAAAAGGCCCGCAGGTAGACGTGATTGCTGGCTTTCAGGTCATTCGACTACCCTTTATTCGATGCCCTTATCAGGCCTGACAGACTCCGTGTTTATCGAAGGAACTGCTTTCCGGGTTCAGTTTTAATGTGTAATCAAGGAAAATCCTTCCATGTCTCGATTTCCTCAGACTTCTTATCTTGCAAATATCGGGCCATTTAGCAGGAACTGCATGATATCATGTGCGTATGTCGTCTTTTGTCCGATTGCTTGTACTCATCGTCACGATTAGGATGCCTCTTGTGGGTATGCTCATGCGAAATGATTGTGAATACCGCCGGCGGTACTGGTCTATCCTGGCCACCTCGTATGTGTTCCCTGGTGTTGGACTGTTGGCATTTAGGGTCAGGGTAAATTTTTATATCGGGGTTTCTTAGGTACGGACAAGGTACGGAAGTCGGTCCGTGGGGTGATATTTGTCCTCATTCCGCTCTAAGATGTTTGAATCACGGACGCTTCACTGGATGAGACTCCACCAATAGCAGAACCGGTTACATGCCGTTAGTACTAACTAGCAATACACCCTCTTCCCCTATGAGTTCAATGTCGAAGGTTGAATATCACACTATCCAAGGTGAGTTCGGTCATCAGAGAGGCAAAGGTCCATTGTCACCAGATCGACTGTTCCCTGCGCGATGAAGAACAGCGCCTCGCTCGCCATAGCTGGAGCATGTCTCCAGCATTCCCTTTTACATTCATAGATGACAGTGAATCTGCGGTCTTCCGCAGAATGGCACGATGCTCAGGGGCCAGGAGAATTTTGCGTTTGCGATTTGCGTACTTGCGTTCACTTGCGTTCATTTGCGTTCATTTGCGTTTCATCAGCGATCATTTGCGTTCCTATGAATGTGTTTATGACATCATTAATGCATGTTAGTACATATGAATGCGAGGGAAATATACACACCAGAAGCTTTTTGATCCTTAAGAGCTTTGACTACTGTTCCAGATAGATTACGGTGTCAATTTAAGTGTTTGAGACCTCATAAACAGTAAATCACTTAACTACCAGGTCCCTTTAGCTAGTCCCATGGTCGGGTTGCACCGTAATACCATCAGAAAATCAGTGGAAGCCTGCACACGAGTCAAAGTATGTCTAAGCCCGGGCTTGAGCCTGAGGCTTGGGCTTCCAGAAATTGAAGCCTGAGCCCGAGCCCATTGCAAGCCGCCTGGAGGGCCCGGCTTTTTGGGGCCCGGCCCGGCTCAGCTCGGCTCGGCTTGGGGCTTTGGGCCGGGCCGCATCAATCGCTATATGTGAACACATGCACTAATCAAGGTAACGCAAGCGTTTCAATCATGAATGCACGCGTTAACTTAATCTATACATGCGTTCAAGAGCAAACACAAGCATTCTGACATTTCTCGCAAGCGTTTAAGCTAGAACGCAAATGGTAAAACATCCTATGCATGCGATGCAAAGAGAACGCAAGCGTTACAGGGTGAACGCAAATGAACGCAAATGTGACACACCTGTCACATTTGCGTTTGACACCAGTTTAACTCAAGTTCGACTCCAGTGTCGCTAGCTTTTTTATCCATCCTGGTCCCGTGTTACTTATCTGTGCACTTATTCTGGCATGATATTACTCAATGTTGACTCATGTACTCGTATTTACTCTGAAAAAGTGTACTGACACGATACATCTCCTATAGACTATCATTTATGAGTTAGAATCATCATCCCTCATTTTGTGACAGACACGCTTAGCTGGTGACTGGTATTCCTCACTATCATCAGTGGACTTTAGCTCGACCGACTCTGCCGGGATTTTGGATACAGTCCGGCGCTTTCTTGTACCCCTTCTCAGCAATGTGGGTCTTGGGCGTGTTGCCCTTTGCACTTGCTCCCTTGCCTCTTCCTTCTCGAGCTGGGTTCTGTGCCATTTTGCCAATTTTTCTTTATCAAAGTCTGGCCCTACCTGTAAAAAAATTAGTCTGACTGCGCTCAATTTATTTCTTGGAAGCTTACTTCAAGTTCTAACTCATTTCCTTCACGGGTTTCCTTCTCTTCCTCTGGTCCAGGGCTATTCTAAGGATATCAATTATCCTGGTGCATACCAATGTCTAATCCCATTGATGATTACCTGCAATTCCCGCATCCTCCGAAGTGTCAAACATTCTCCTCTCCAGTAAGACAAGAGCTTCCATGTCGACATCGACCACTTTGGGCTTTATTTTCCCATCTGTAGTATGCCCCGTAAAATCAACTAATCGCTCCCATGCCTTTTCGATAATGAAACGACTGAGGCTCTCGCTTTCAGTCACGGAAGGACACTCTTCATCCTGTAAGAATAGTTCTCGATGCCTGTATGCGATGACAAGTGTTCTTGCATGGGAGATAGCGAGACCAGTAGCCCAGTCTAGTGGACGCTCTTTGCTGATCTTCAGGATACGGCAGAAGAAGTAGCTGTTGATTTGTGCAGGATCGTTAAGTGTCAGGCCTCCAGTCCAATGTATGACGAGGGGTTGCTTTTAAAAGTGAATTCAACCATGCTTTGGCTCGTACCAGGGCGTCGTCTACCTTGTTTGGACTGTCAATGAGTTGCTCCAGGACCTTTCGATATGGGTAAAGTGCTTTATCAATTTCGGAATTGAATTCCAATGAATGTGGGTTCACGAGGAACTCTTCTCGGATTCGGAGTGTGTTACCAGATGCCAAGAGGCGATTTTGTGCCTGATTTTTTTCTGGCAAACACATTAGTGCGAGAACATTATAGAACATCGTTACGACTCACAAAGATACCCATGGAAATCTTTGTGGTGAAACGTCAAGATGAGGGCTCCCGCCGCGGCATGATTTTGAACCTAATTTGGATATTGAATAAACAAGGCGGGAAATTGCATATTGAATGACATCAATGGCATGCACTAGCGGTATCTTCTCAAAACATGCACAAAACAATCGTAAAACCGATTTATTGAAGGACTAGGAGCTTGGGTATCTGCGAAAGAAATTAGAGATGGCCCAAGCAAAGCACAACTATTATTGAATGGCTTACAGTATAGACTACGAAAATCAGAGCTATGAGTCATAGCTACTTCAAAACCTTGCCCCCTATCATCGCTTCAAGCCCTGGGAATCCTTACCATGCGATGGAACGTTAATGTCAAGATTCCACCGCTGCAAGACTCGAGCTCGACTCAGCGAACCCTTTTGACTAGGAACAATCATTGGGACTATTAACTGTTGAAGCAATCTGAGTCTGTTGGAGAAACGGTAGCATAAGCAAAGAAAGCTTACAGCGCAAGATAGATAATCGATGCAGACGTGGGTGGTAGAGCGTGAGTTCTGAAATGGGTTCTTAGATGCCTGATCAGTTTGTGATGGTGGCTGTATCTATTGCCGTGCTCACTATCATCGACGTTTCTACGTGTTGAAACTGGATTTACAACACACAATGCGCAGGTCTAGTAGACTTTTGAACTCAGGATAGGCATCAAAAACTCGAGAGAGTCGATCACGTCACGCACGCAAATGATGTCACACTCAGAAACGCAAATGCAATTTATTCAAACGCATGCATATGAACGCAAATGCAAATGCAAATGGAAACTCGCAAGGGAACGCAAGCTCGCAAGGGGAAAACGCAAAATTCTACGTGCCCGATGCTCAGCCATACGGACTCAACGCGAAATAGGCCATCAATGGTCTTGCCTGGCTCACGCAACACTCGTCAAGTTAACTGAGTATGTCGCTTTCGGTATTCGCCATTCTGTCTCACATCTTCATATCACTGTCAATCTGATCGTCCCCCAAGGCTCCATCTTCATGTGCGTAAATAGTCATCATGCTAGCTTTCCTTTTACTCATCGTCACGAGTAGATACCCAAGGGCTGGCCTCTGATATGCGTATTCAGTAAAGAGCCTGGTTCTACTAGTACCGGCATAGCAGTGCAAAGACGAATGTTCCAAGGTTCCCGAGGCTCCAGGCATCCGAAAACTCGTTGCGGCAGCATGTCATTTCCTCTAACGAGCTAGAATTTTCGCTTTTTTAGATGATGCGAGTGGTGTGTTACTTCCACTATCGCGTGCTCAGCTGGGTGCCAAATTGCTCCACCTCAGCTCAGAGTCTCGTTGTGTATCCGTGTGTACCAGTCACTAAGCCGCTTCGATCGAGATCTTTCTTCTTAGTTTCCCTCCCACTTCACCGGTCCTCGATGCTCCGTTCCCCTAAACTCCTTGAATCAAAGGCCTATCTCGGACCTTACGGCGGCACAGCTCTCTTATAAATGGATGCTACCTATTAAGGGCGCAAAATCATTGAGTATGGATGACCATTGGTGCGGGGACAGAATTTAATTATGCAGGAAGTGAAGTAAGCGAGCCGTCCGCGTCATGCGCTGTAAAAGGTATGTTGTTCCAGTTAGATGTGGACAACTAGTATTTAAACATGTAACAGGTCTCTTATCACCGCAGCGTATGCATGTCTCGTGCACTGAATTCGATGACCCCGTCTTACTAACTTATTCGAGAGGAAATATCCCATTTGTCAGGTATCACTTTAGGATGAAGTGTAACGACACCGCAACAAATTGATCGAGTCGTACTCACTCTCGGTTAAGGCGTGTGCCGTTCAAACGTTAACGTTCGGATTTGATCACTGTATATACTGATGGCATTGTTCAATTTTATGAGCGTGGCCATCAGCTGAGAGTGAACAACTGAAGTGGCATGACGCTGTTTACAACTCGACCCCGTGCTCTATGCTATCATTTCTTCTAATCGATACCATGAATTCTTGTGCCTCCATTTTCTCTCAGTTAACAGGAACGGACGTGTCATCAAGTATGCTTGACCGTGTCGAGGGATTCACCCAATTGTTTCTTCTGTTCGGAATCAGTGAGGGAGTAATACAGTGGAGACTAAGCCAAAACCGATATCAATTTAGATCTTCATGTTCGCACTTTCTCAGCACGTAAAGGCGATTTAAGTAAACAAGAACAATTATCTTCATTCATGGCAGGGGGTTATAAAAATCTTCGCATAATGCTGGAAGCCTTAGGATCCATTACTATTTTAGTTCTAAAATCTATATCCCGAATCATTCCCAACTGTTCAAGCCTATGTTGGAATATTCGAACCTGTTCACTGTACAACCACAAACGGTGATGATCAAAAAAATGGTCCTGTCTCATCAACTGCAAGTTCAATCCTTTCAAATTGCGGAATTTTGGTTGCAAGAGTAAGCTTCTGAATTCACCCATTATCATTACCTGGTTGAACGGGAAGGAGAAGGATAAGACTTGTAGCGCGGATGGGACGTCGGAGGGTGAAGAGAGAAGCTGTATGATTGCCTCAACAGACTCGGTTCGGTCGGTTATGGAGAGTAATTTCAGTCTAGTGAGAGGTAGAGAAACTGGTCGGGTGTAAGCTCAAGTATGGCAGTTTTAAGCGATAGAACACGTACCTGGTCGGTCTTCTGGTGTTGAGATATCGAGACGGAGGTCGATTAGATGAGGAGCGGTCTGGACAAGAACCTCAAGATCATGGGGACGAGCCTGTGGAACATTGGCCACTCGTAGGGACTTGAGGGAGATCGGACAGTGGTCTTTAAGGAGTAATGTCAAGTCCTCGGCCGAATCAGTTTCCAAGTGCTCCAAAGCAGCTCCACGACTAACGATATTGTCGACAATTGGCTCCGACTGATGGTATTTGAATTCAATCCCACGAACAGTGAGCTTCTTGAGTGTGGGAGGGAGATTTGCTAGTAGCTTGAAATAGTCATCTACGGCCGAGAAGGTCAAGTCGGATAAGTCCAGGTCTTTGAGGATTTAGTACGAGGGAAGAATCGTGGTGTTGCCAATGTGGCGTCCTTGATCTTCCACCGTGTGAACTTTGCTGCACCACAGATGGAGGTCGGTTGAGACGTCCTGCTGTAATCCTTCGATTTGATGGTGTGGAAGCAGGCCATAGGAGCCCTGCCTTTCAGATCTTCGAGAATGTGGTAACGATCCCGCGCAGGTACAGTGCCTGAAAGATAGTCGAAAGCAAACTGCGCGGAGGATGGAGGATGTAAGGGAAAGACATTTGATAGAAGGGAAGTCGAGATGTGAGAGAATCTTCCTGAGCTCCAGAGGGAGTGCTTCTATATCTGAGCGTTTTATACAAGGTGGTCTTGGGAGACATTGGGGGTAAGGATACGGCGGTTTGGTACCATGAATATACTTG